>JAKGSA010001752.1:0-39558 GCA_033558755.1 Philaethria dido | reverse complement strand
ATAAAATTCGTTTTGGATTTAGAAATTAAATTAGACGGTTTTTTTTTAAAAAGAGGCAAAAAAAGCAGAAACACTCCGTTTTCTAGTAATCTCTCTACTAATGAATTATAGACATTGATATAGCTTTCTTATTTTAGTAATAATTTCTCAGCATTTTTTTACCAAATTCTTTACTGAAATTTAAAGTAAATGTAAATATACAATATTCATACAAAGTCTTTGTCTAAGAATATTTACAGGATAAAGATATGTAGAATCAATATCGTATGGTTTCATGCAGGACAACTAACGATTGCATTACTATGACTGTCATATTTCAAAAGTAAATCAACAGTTACTGCCATTCCTACTCAGTGAAACTACCTACGGAGCTGGTAGCAAGAGACGTTGGAGTTATGTCCATTGTGCAATTAAAAAATACTTACACAAGGCTATTTGACTTAACAATATTTTTGTTTTGAATTTAACACTGCACCTTTTAATGGTCACAACAGGAATACGCCTGTACTTATATACAAAATGAATATAGTTCCCCTTATACAATTTGGTAGTCAAAATTTAGTTAAAATTAATTCAGGAAATCCCCTTTTGTGTAAAGATTTATAGGAAATTGGTTCATAACCGTTCTAACAACTTTACGGTAATGTGAATGTGGAGCTTTGTGTATTTATACAACATAAATGTGAATTCAAGTTCTGTAAAATGTTCTAACTTATTTTTTTTTTATCTATGTGTCCCTCAAGCGTTATAAGGGATAGACAGAGAAAGTAATACGATATTCCGTTTAACACTTTACAGATATTGAGTGGAATTTCGGAACTCAACACCGCACATTGTCTAACCAACTCGGAAAATTAAGAATATTTAATCTATATATAAATACGTGAAGCAAAAACTTTGTATCCCTTTTTAAGAAAAATTACGCGGAGGAGCATGAAACTTGGCATACTTACAGTTTATATAGAGCAGTGCAGAATTTTAATATTTTTATAAAATAATACATAAAAAGTATCTCGAATTAATAAAATAAATGTTACACACTACCATGGTTTGACATCCCTGTTTATACAAACATTACTAAAGACACATACATTACTAAAGACAACGCGTTGTTAACGCGTCAATGGGGAGACTGGTCATTATAAATGAGCGTATCAATTGAGTACACCTTCTGGACGTGTACTATCATATATAATGATAGATCAAAAATATTCTTCAAATATTTGAGAATATAAATGTAAGTAAAAATATTGCAAGAAATTTTAACATGGAGTTGAATTCCTATAAAGTTATTCTGAGAAACCCAAATACGTATAATTATGGCAAAATTTATTCTTAGAAATAAAAATAGTGATCATACTTCTGGGAATACGTTTTAGGTGTAATTTTGTTGGTATGTCACTTTAAACAATAAGACGATGATTTCAGACAATAAAGTTAACGATAGAGTTTCTGGAAACCTACGCGTCTCGTAACAAGCATATCCATTTTAATCTACCAACTGACTCATATACTTTATAAGGAATGTTCCAGAATTTCCTTGTAGAGAACTTTGCGGTGAGGATTAAGTATTTTATTAGGCATAGAACTAAGGAATTGTAAAGTAATCATTATGTTAATATGTGAAGGAAAAACTTGGGGTTCCTTATTATTTTTCAAATTTTATGAAATATAAATTTAATTGATTTTAACCATTTTTTCTATAATTTTTGTAATTTTGAAGCCGTAATCAATACGCCTTTCTAGTTTTAGTTGACCTATAATATATAGTAATATTTTTAAGTGTATTTCTTGTATTTGGTTACCTACGCACGTAAGTTTAATACTGTAATGCATTTTTTATAAATCCTTACTAATATTATAAATGCGAGAGTAACTTTGTCTGTCTGTCTGTTACGCTTTCACGCCTAAACCACTGAACCGTTTTTAATGAAATTTGGTATGAAGATAGAACTGAACTTGGGAAAGGACATAGAATACTTTTTATCACGAAAAAATGGTACAAGGAGTTGAAATAGAGGTTGAAAGTTTGTATGGAAGTTCCTTATTATCAAACATAAAACCATGTAAGACATGACGAATAGTCTAGACTTTGGCACAGACTATAGGCTACTCCTTACCATGTCGCGCGATATAACCGAATTCCACGCGGGCGAAGCCGCGGGCGGAAAGCTAGTTACCAATAAAATGATTGTGATTATGATTATAATGAACTAGTGTAAGTAGTGTAATGTAGTGTACCCTTTAACATACCCTTATAATTAAATACACGCAATGTTTTAACACTAGGTTTTTGAGTTCCCTCTGCCTTCTTTGCTATATACTTGAAGCTAAAGAAGAAGAAGTTATAATTAAATCCAAATACATATCAGACAAATCATCTCAGATATTTCATAGACACAAAACAAACATAAACAATCAACGTAGACCGTTGCTCCACAAATAACATGATAAAAAAAAACCTAAATAACCTTATTGTGTATGGAAATTCATATGATTTGAATAAGTCGCATTTCTCACAGTCACTGAATAACAGTTTTATATAAACAAGTGTGAGAAAAACATCGGTATCCCAATGGCGCATTAGAAAATATTAAATTTATGTACATATGATCATACATATAGATCTATAGTTTCTTTTTTTTTTTTTTAACTTCACGCTGTATCCCGCATATAGCGGGGTAGGCAGAGGGAACCAGAGAACCTAGTGTGAAGACACTCCACTTCTCTTTCAACAATAAGAAGACACTTCTCTTTCAACAATTCCGTTACCCACTTTCCGCCGAATTGAGGCATTGCGCGTTGAGTGGCGGAACTCAACGCCGCGTTTTGCCTTGTTAGCAAACCCAAGAAATGAAAATACTAATTTTTACATTTCCTGGAGTGGGAATCGAACTCACAACCTGTCGCGTTTACAGTTGCACGCTTGTGCCTTTGCGCCACGACAGGCGTTTAGTATAGTTTCTTTTCATGTGCTTATGTATTATTATTCTGAGGCTATCGTGGTACAGTGGAACTGATCGTGGGTTCGATTCCCATTTGAGGTAACAGTCCCATATGAAATATGTTTTTATTTCTCCCCTCAGGTACGGCTTAAGAACGCAATGTTTCAAATACGTCGTTGAGTTTGGCTATTAAACGAGCAGAAAGTTAGAAACGGAAAGATTGACACTATAGTTTCTCTATCTATAACAGTATACGGAAAAAGTTTTTTTTTATTATGATTGAAATAGACAAAAAAATCTCAGCCAGCAAATTTTTAGAATGATTTCTAATTTCTTAAACAGCAGTTTCCTCCCAATTTATACTTTTCTCGATATAATAATATACAAATATTGTATAATGTTAAATACAAATTAAAAAAAAATAAATCCCATAACAAAATCTATAAATTGCTTGTAACAAAATATTCTTTTGCAATCAACTCATTTTTATCCTTTTTATAAATAATTTATTAAAGTTAAAACGTGATGCATTTAACTAATTTGGTAAAATATAACCTTAAACGTCTTTTATAAACGGGAAAACTTGTATCTTCATTTGAATAATTATTATTCGCAAGGCTGAACAGATTTCGATGCGATTTGGCATACAGATAGCTTAAAACCTTGATTTATTTGCTTTTTCCCAGTACATGTCATGAATATACGAATATTGAATTTTTGTTTTTGTTATATGTAAAAGTTATTTTTTACTTACTTTAAACCCTGGGGAAGGTTCTTAAATCAACTACATTTTTTTATGTACTGCATCACTTTTTACTGAGTGAAGCAATTTTGAGATTTTTTTTTATATTATATCCCTGTGAGGGGACGGGGTTAGAATACAATTCCCCTCCGCCGCTGGGGGTAGCGTCCCGTAAGAGACGGGTATCCCAGTAGTTTGGTGGTAGGAGGTTCGTCATCCGTCTGGCTCGCGACCACTACCATGTCAAAGACGAACCGCCAAACATCTTATGATGTGTTCTGGTTCGATGGCATGTAAGCCAAGTTTTCCCCTTTCCCACCAATTCTTTCCCCAAAATGTGGTGGTTCCGATAGCGGACTACTACATTGTCCTTCCCTTATATCTGTATCCTCTAGGTTGGCAACGCATCTACAATATATCAGGTGTTGTAGATGTTCATGGGTGAAGGTAACCACTTACCATCAGGTGGTCCTTCTGCTCGTTTGCCATTGCCATTCCATCTATAAAAAAAAAAGAAGTGCTTTTGATGCGATCCCATTTAAATTTAGTTAAGACCTGAGTAGTTTTTGAGTTGTTCGTAATAAATTTACTTTTTAGCGCATTTTATATGTAGTTGGTTTTTTTAATTATGTACAATATGTGTAAAGAATTATTAATAAAATTTTGTTATCTAAATTCGACACATTGGCGCCATATAAATTAGCGTGCAAATATTCCAATTGCCAAGTCTAAGTAAATATTTAACGGTACGCTATGCATATACGAGTATCTCCACTTAGATTTCTTGTCACGTAAGACATGTAAATATTTGGGATAATAATAAAATTTTATTTCCAACCATAAATATTAAGTATAAGCGTGCGACGCAACAGGTTGTGGGTTCGATTTCCATACCAGGAAATGAAAATATTAAATAATATTTAGTATTTTCATTTGCTCGCTCTGGTAACAAGGCAAAGCGCGGCATTGAGTTTCGCCGCTTAGCACGCAATCGTCAATTTGGCGGAAAGTGCGGAACGGAAATGGTAGAAGAGAACGGAGTGTCTTAACATTAGATTTTCTGCTTACCTGCCTGCGATGTGCGGGATATAGCGTGAAGCTAAAAAAAATATTTCCAATCATAAATTATAAGTAAATTCTTATTATTCTGAGAAAGTAAGTCAATCAATTTTGACTTTCGCTTGCGATGAAATCGAAGGCAAAGAAAAACAGTAACATCGGAACGATATATCAACTTGTTATCAAAGTTCAACGCACTTTTGAACAAAAATATAATTTTAAATAGTAATTACAATAAAATATATTGCAAATTTATTATCGTAGCGCAGAGGCACAAGCGTGCGACTGTAAACGCAACCGGTTGTGGGTTCGATTCCCACTCCAGGAATGGAATTTTTCATTTCCTGGGTTTGGTAAGAAAAATAATTAATAAAAATTTTAATACAGAACTAATTAGTTCAGATCTACTAAGTAAGTAACGGAAGATATATATTTTTTTGAGACTATATGTATGTATGTATGGGATGAATGGGATTCAATTTTTATTTAAGGGTTACTATTATACATTTTACTTTGCTATTGTTTCGTCGTATGAATTCTGCCGGTAGATAGGTTTTTGCCATTCAACACAAAATCTTGATTTTCCGGATAATTTGTACTAACTAATCTACCAATTCAACCTGGATCCTGCTACCTACTCTTTCACATAAGAACTACTGATCATATTTAGATGAAACTTTACACTAATATAACTTTTATATCATAGTAATAAAAAAAAGAACAGATAAAGACTTAATATAATTTAGCCACGATAAGAATCCAGTATAATATAAACATAAAACATTTCCTATACAAGCTTACGTATATTAAATCATTCTGTAATATAATACATTGTTTATTCAGCACAAACAAGTAATAAGTCCTAAGGGAAGGTCTGTTTTGTTAGCGGCTGCAGATCCAAGATGGTGTGCGTCACTAATGCTCTTGACATTACGGCGACTATACAACTTAATACATGCAAAGGAATATAACCTCAATTTAAATGCAAATAGAAGCTATTTCTAAGTAAAGGAATAATATTTACAAAAAAAATGCGTAACTTAACTGTCAAGGTGTTTTTTTTTTTCAATTACGACAATTGCGTAATTTAATATAATTATTACAGTTATTAATGTAAATTGCTGTAATTCAAGTCGTTTAGTTCTCGTGGTCGTCAGTTGAATCGTATAAAATAATTATTTGAGTGACGTCATGACAGTGCAGTTGGGACGTGCTCGATGGTAATGATTTCAAATCCCACTCAAGCAAATATTAATTTCTAGAATATTTTCTGTAGGCCTTTATTAGGATTTGCAAAGAGAAGTGTTTGTAGCTTATTTTAATAAAAATATTTTGATTTTTAATTTTTAGAGTCCTTTATGTGTACACAAAGCGTGGTGACGGAGAGTCTTAACGACGTACGTTTCTGACCAGATTGTATGTAGGTACGAAAATATTTAAAGCAAATAGTCTCTAAAGTGGGAATTGATCCTCTAACAAGCGCATACTTAAAAACTAAACTTTCTCGTTACGCCACAATATAATATAATTAATAGAATAATTAATATTATGGCTCCAGATAGAAAAAAGACGTGCAGTTAGTATGCAAGTCAAAGTCAAAAGTCAAATAATTTTTATTCAAAATAAGAAGTTACAAGCTTCATTTTTTGAACGTCAAATAATTTACCACCGGTTCACTGCATTAATGCCTCAGACCTGAGAAAGAACCGGCGCAAGAAACTCAGCGGGACTATTTTTTTTTTTTTATATTCGACAATGGTTTACAATTCTTTGTATTGGCAATGATACTGGGAAACAGACTGGAGCAGGCATTTCATTCCCAAGGTGTGTTATCATTTATAAAATCACTAATTAGGTAATAACCTTTAACACACAAACGTCTTTTACAATTTTTTAAATTGTAAAATGGAAAGAGTTCTCAGACATTTTCTGGGATCCTATTGTAAAAGCATATACCCCATAAAGAATTGCGGGCTTGATGCAATCGAGTTACAGGCACTGCAAGTTTAAGCCTATTTCTTGTATTTATATTATGTGCATCGCCAATGTAATATGGGATATGGGACAATAAGGATGCCAATGTAATATGTAATGTAAGGATCCTATTGTAAAATGTATTTATACTCATATTTACTATAGAACTAACAAAGTATAAATAATAATAATTTTATTTGGCATCAAAATATTTTCCAGCTTAAATATCAACGTCAACACGGATTAACGAAAGAGAAAAATAAAGTCGATCTACGTAATAAATATTATTTACTTAAATATTAAGAGGCCATCGTTCGATATGTCTTCAATTTCACTCGGGTGATTATACATACATTATTTTATTCCTCTATTTATTTTATTTTATTTTTATTCCTTACTCTGGTAAGGCACGTGCGGCGTTGAGTTCCGCCACTTAACATTCAAGGTATTGAATACGGGCAGGAAGCGGCGAATGGAATATTGTAAAACTAGGCTGTCTCTGACTACCCTGTTGCGGTATAAAGCGTGATATCCTTTATTTTGCTTAATATTTAAAAAAAAAATAGTTTAATTATAAACGTTAACACAGAATTACGAAAAAGAATGATGAAAGCGCGGCGTTGAGTTCCGCCACTCAGCACGCAATACCTAAATTCGGCGGAAAGTGGGAAGCAGGTGTCTTAACAATAGGTTCCTTCTGCCTACCTGCTATGCGGGATGGTGTGAAGCTAAAAAAATCAAAGTCAACTTAACGATAAAATTATTTATTAAAAAAACAATAACAATATTGCAACATAAGCAAGTAAAACCAGTTGAAAGTCTCGTCCGGATGTGATGTTTTGCGAAATGCTTTATACAATTTGTTACAAATGCAAGGGATCACATATTATACTCGTATGCCTTGGTGTGCGTGAGCTACGTAGGCACTTTGAAGTCAGAGAAAAAATTACAGTGCCTACTAAATAAGCTATAAACATATAGGTTCGTAAGGCTTTCGTTGTAAGTTTACAAGTACGTATGTATATATATATATATATATATATATATATATATATATATATATATGTATAATGTATATGTAATATGCTTCTTCTTTCTATAACTATAATAATAATATATATATAAGCTTTGTTTAAGCAAAGTGACTGAAGAATTTTTATAAAATGATGTTTTTAGCACTAAATTTTGCTATTTAATATAGGTATGTATATGCCTGTCGTGGCGCAGAGGCACAAGCGTGTGACTGTAAACGCGACAGGTTGTGGGTTCGATCCCCACTCCAGGAAATGGATTTTTTCATTTCCTGGGTTTGGTAATAAGGCAAAGCGCGGCGTTGAGTTCCGCCACTCGGCACCCAATGCCTTAATTCGGCGGAAAGTTGAGAACGGAATTGTTGTAAGAGAACGGAGTGTCTAGGTTCTCAGGTTCCCTCTGCTTACCCTGCTATAAGCGGGACAGCGTGAAGTTAAAAAAAATGTATATGCCATCGTGGTGTAATGTGACAGTGTCTGACTATATAGACGCGATTGATTTTGTATTCGATTCCTACTCGCGGGATTCGAACTGATTATATATATTTTTTTTATTTCTCCGTGCTGTTATGAGAAGGCGCGACGTTGAATTCTGCTACTTAATATGTAATGTTTCGAATTCAGACGAAAAGCGACGCCTTCCGTCGCTTTTCAGTCATCAATATTTTCTAAAGTAACTACTAAAATAATTTGAAATTTTCTTTGATATTTTTTCTCAAACAAAAATATTCTACGAGCTAATAATTTCCCACAAACCATTACCCACTAAGTAAGTAGTAAGTGAATAACTACACATAATCATGGCTTAGCATCTTGAACGTCATGCTGATGGTATTTTTCCTGACTAAAGCAATTTTTTAATGAAATAGCAAAATGTTTACGACTTCACTTTGTCACTTCCAATCTTGTTACATTAGCTACATGGGTACTTTCTGCTATTTAAAAACTACTAGAGGTTGCCCGTGGCTTGGCCCGCGTTGACAATGGGAAGTTGTTAAATTAATATCAAAAAGTTTATTGCCCTCTACAGCCACCTAACTGTTGCCGGTCAAAAAATCATAACATTACTTCGGTGTAACGTAAAAGACAGATAAACAAAAGTGTAGTGATGAGCCTGTGTATGATTGTTCTAGTTTTGACGTACATAATATAATAGGGAAATAGGCATACGTTACATGAGTTATTTCACTACAAAAAATAGCAAATGGCAGTACTGTCATTTGGTTGCAGAAGAAATGATATATTTTTGTTGTCAAATATTTATAGTAGGTACGTTCCATTACAAAATGTCCTTTTTAATATAAGTAGTTGTGCTTAACCTAAACTTGGCGTGGAAGCGTCAAACAAATTTACATTCACATTTATGATATTAGTAGGGATTAGTAAAAAAAATGCTATCATATTTTATGCTATTGTCATATCTTATACAGCGTCTGACAGACAGAGTAGACACGATAATTGCTTGCCACCCCAGATATTAATATTGAATTTATTTACATTCCTCCACTTTGGTATGACAGCGCAGCGTTAAATTCCACCACTCAATGTCAAGAATGTGTCTTGACACAAGATTGCTTATGCAAGGAAATGTTGAAAAAAAAACACCCACAATTTATTAAATTTGAATATTTTCATTTTTCAACGGAGTAATCCATTGTCCTATAATTTATATTAGTCATTTATTATCTTATTTCTTTTAAAAATAATTAATCAGAATAATTAAATAGGAATATAATAAGGAGCTCAGCAAAATATACAGTATGTATAACTTTAAATGACAAAGCCACTAATAGTTAGTCAAAATTGCAAATTGGTCTTCCCCTACAACTAAACTTGATATTCCGTCATCCTTAAATGCTTTGTAAAATATATTTATAGAAATATCAGAAACAGAAGGTTGTAATTAGCACAAGAATTTGGATGACAATTAATATTATTATGACGCACTTCTTGCAAATTTGCGAATTTGATGATATACAATATTTCCATAGCGTGAACCTAATATTTAAGGGGGAACCTTAACCTTTAGGAAGATACAAATAAATAAGTGAGTCTAGCGGACTTTTCAGATTATTTTAATACATATTTAAACTTAGCAATTTTTTTTTTGTAAAAGAAAATTACATGCTATCGATTTTTGGCACATTCGTGCAACTACTGTTTTGAATTGGCTGGCAGGATGCATCTCGTAATTTCCATCGGAAACAAAACAACCAAATGCTTTTGTAATCGTTATATATTTCTTGTCTATGTGAACCAAGAAAAAATAAAAAAGTAACATTTAATTTACATTTTTTTTTAGCTTTGAAATAGAAAATGTACTTGTTGTAAAAGAGAAGTCTGGGTATGGGCATCCTCCCATAAGCGAATAATATACAATAAGGAACACCCTTTAATTTACTTTTGAATTTATTTTGTGCTATCTTTATAACGCCTGTCGTGGAGCAGAGGCACAATCGTGCGACTGTAAATGCGACAGGTTGTGGATTCGATTCCCACTCCAGGAAATGGAATTTTTCATTTCCTAGGTTTGGTAACAAGGCGTTGAGTTCCGCCACTCAGCAGGCAATGCTTCCATTCAGCGGAAAGTGCAGAACGAAGTGTCTCAACACTAGGTTCCCTCTGCCTACCCAGTTATATGCGGTATACAGCGTGAGGCTATGTATGTATCTTTATAAGCCGCAATAACTACAAAACCAAAAATGAGAGACTTACGAGTATCATTATGTATATGTTTTAATTAAAAAATGGAAGATAATTTCTTGACGTTGACCGAGAGTTATTTTTAAAAACGTGTACGAAGTTCATTATCAAAATTGTTCGTGTTGCTCATAAATATTCGTATTGATTGCTAAAAATATCTTCCTCTTATAACGAAAATATTAGTCATATTTACACTCCTTAATTATGATGATGGCAAAAAACCATACGATATGATCATTTAACGATTAACTCGTGCAAATTTAGGTTCTCCAGTCACGTGAGTGTATTTTTAGTAAAGCAGATAACCATTTTTTTTAATTTATCGATGAATTGAATTTGTATTAAATAGGTACATATTTTGAATTTTTGCAAGAATTACAAGAACCTTTACTGACAGTTAAAGAAATGTTGCGAAAGATGGTACTGACAATTGAATCGGTGAGTGCAGAAACAATATCCGGATTTCCAAGTCTTGCAGGAGGAAAAAAGTGTATAACTCGCCTTTCTAAGCTAGTTTAAATCGATTCCGGATTTTTCCATTTTTTGTGACTTACGTTGTTTCTGCACTCACCGATTCAATTATTATTTAGTGTATAATATTTTTTTTAATCAAATAACAGAGAGGTGTCACTTTCACGTTCTCTCTGTTTAACATTTAAATACCAAAAATGTGGGAGATGCATGACACTATTGACGTAATTACGTTAATTAACTCTCTTAGAGATAAACAAAGGCATTAATCTTTAGTTATTTGAATAATTCTATATAATAGTTAAATGAACGCGTAGTAAATTGTGAATTATCTTATATATGATTATCTTTGTGTGACTCATAAGAGAAAAAATTAGGTAACTTTTTTTACTAATCATGTGTATTTTCTGCTTTGCGCTTCAAGTAGTTTTCATGAAATTTAAGATGTTTTTGTTGAAGCTTACAATTTGAGTATTACAGTAAAAAACAAATAGAATGTACTATTCATACATACATACATAGCTTCACGCTGTATCCCGCATATAGCAGGGTAGGCAGAAGGAACCTAGTGTTCCCGCCGAATCGAGACATTGCGTGCTGAGTAGCTGAACTCAACGGCGCGCTTTGCCTTGTTACCAAACCCTGGAAATGATAAATTCCATTTCCTGAAGTGGGAATCGAACCCACAACCTATCGCGCTTACAGTCGCACGCTTGTGCCTCCAAGCCACGACAGGCGTCAACGTACTACACATACTAAAAATATAATTAGATAGGTGACTTTGATTAACAAGTAGATATGGAAGACGAAATCGTAGATTTTGTTACGTCTATATAAGTTATAAAATATAAACATAAATATTGATTGTTTATTTGACATGACTCTATAAAAAAAAAAAAAAAAAATGTAACAGTTTAGTTTGTTCATGTGACGAATTAATTTATTTGTTGACTTTTAATATTAAAACTTCAAAATGTTTAAATTGGAATAAACATTATGTGGGTACATACTCACATATTATGATATTAAGATTATCAGAAGCTTAACAGCCTAGTAGAATAAAATGTTTGATCTAATAATGTATTCCTATAACAAGTAATTTGTGTTTTACTTCTACTGAAATGCCTACGTTATCATATTTTTTATTTATATATAGTAAAACTAACCTACATCTGTCTGTCAGTACTGCTTTATAAATTATTTATAAATATTCAATTAAATAGTTATGTACAAGACGTGTTGCAATCAGGCTCAAATATTACCATCACTAAACACTGTGCATGTAGTAGGTTCTAATTCCATATAGGATTTTTTTCAATAATTCTAGCCAAAATGCAAAATATTCTTTAATGACATAAAATTTTGCTAGCTCTTTGAAACATAAAGTTACTAGCGTTTCGAGAAACATTTCTACCGAGAATTGCGGTTAAGAAACTCAATAGCTTTCTTTTTCATATAAAAACCATCCCAACCAACCATCCTGCATGAAATTCTAATGATCTTTATTCTACAATTTTCTATACTTAAATGTTCTTGGACAAAATTGTTACTTTTAATTTGTTGTAATATGTTTTAAAGAATAATTATAATATTTCCCTTTAGAAATGATTTTCTATAATAACGAGTACCTTTAATGCTTACGTCACTTACGAATTCTGACATCATAATATTATGAATAATAATAATAATAATGACCTTCCTATCCTATGCCATCACTTTGGTGAGTTGCCTTTTCCAAAATGTAAAGTAGCGTATTGTTTGAATAATACAAAAATAGTTAAAAAAATCTCCCTCGTCTTTGACAAGTATCTATTTGGCTATTGATGGAAAAAGAACATCGTAAGGTCTATTGGGAAGGCGTTTATCTGTGGGGCTGGAGTTACATAACTCGTTCGAGTCCCCAATCGTACATCCACCCGATCCATCCGCAACGGATACCCAGCCGTAACGGATTTCCTCACGATAAAAATTCTACAATTTTAGGAATGTTATAAAGAACTTAGATTATTATATAAATAATTTAATATAAAATTTGTTCTTTTTAAAAATATAACCGAAATAATACACTAAACATAATATAGATTTTGCAGAAACTGTCAACTTCACGATCTCTCATTTAATCTACTAGCGCTTGTAAATGAGATACCGGAGTGACGCGTTGTGTTCGATCCCCACTCGGAAGAAAGACTGCATTTAAATTTTTATTACTTTGCCAGTATGTCACGACACAGTGCGGCGTTAGGTTCCGTAGCTCAACACGCAGTCACTCTAAAAATGAAAAATATACTGTTTTAACAGTAGGTTCTGTTTGCCTGCATAAAAATGTAAACCCGCAAAAAATCCATATTTATAAAAATTTGTATAAATTTTTGTTAATCTAACCTAATTTAAATTGTTGATAGAAACTTGTTGTCAATATTTTTCAAATTACAATAATTTTACAATTGATCATCACAATCAACTTTTTGTGTTGAAAAATCGTTATTTATAAGCTTTTCATTTTATAATACTTATACATCGTTGTGACACGATTGAGTACGTTTCTGAAAGCACGGAGTAGTTGTGGGTTCAGATCCTTGGCCTGATTGAATAAAATACGCCGCTTACATGTGTCACCTTATACACACTCCTTAAAAAGTCGAAAAGGACCTACACTCTGTTCCGTTTTTACCATAAAGACCAGCAAGGCCCTTTGTCTTGCCATATCACGGGGGTCCCGAATAGCCAAAAGACTAAAACGTAGATTGTTATAATTTGTTGCTTTCCAACTATTCACAGGGCCCATATTCATATATGCCTAAGGGCGCCACATATCCTAATTATGTAAGGTTAAGATTATTTATTTCCCATAAGAACCTTAATACTTAATTACTTAAACGGAGAAGGTACAACATATATGTATTGAAAATGATGAAATTTAGATACATTTGTTAACCTGTTTCCAGTAATCCAATCCGGTATTCCACCAATCGCACATTTTTACATAGGTCGTATTACATTGACGTCACGGTGCGGTTTCAACTAACCACTGACTCAGATATAATGTACTCCTCGCGTTTATATTCGCTACGTATGGCATTCGTGCCTCAGTGTGTATTAAGCCTTGTGGTTGACAGGTTGGTGACTTAGTAAATTGTTTTAGTGACTTTTAGTGACTCAATTGTGATAGTGACTATGTATTCCGGTGATATTTGTTTCCGTATAAAGGATTTCATGGATGTTGTGTACTGTGTGTACGTGCTTAAGTCTAAAAAGGTTTGTTTGTGATTCATAATAAGATTTAAACCGTTTGAATTTAGTTTGAAAATTTGTTGAATTTATTATTTTTGAATTTAGGGGGTATATTAATTTAATATACCAATTTTTAGATTGTGTCTATAAGAAGTATTTTTTTAATATAATTTGATGTTAGGTACATATAATATATGTAATTGTATAGTTTCATTTAGTAGTTACTTATCTATTTCATGTTTATTATTGATAACAGATCTCACAACGGCATTTCAAGTCTATTTTCCGCTTCTTGTCCTCATTGCAAAATCCTGTTTTTACCGTTATTTCACGGTCAGGATTTTCATTGCCAAGTTTTATAAAATTTCCTTACTGTTTTATTATTTAAGATTTAAAAATGATATATGATTGATGAGAATGTATAAATTCCAGTTCCCTAAGTGTTTGGTCAATTTATTGTATGAAAAATGTCGTTAGTAAATGGTGTATTCTAATTGTAATTTTTTAGCAATTAGGTATGCCATTGTTTTAATATTTATTTTATTACCTATTGAAATAATGTTAAGTGCACATATCTCAGTTTATATACCTTGAAACCAGTAATAAAAATATAAACAAAACATCTATCTATAGTCAGAACATAGATACTTAAAAAATCACACCTATTCTGTGATTGAATGATTGCTAATATAACAAACATAAGTACGTAACAGTACAAAAAATGTCATCCTCTAGAGAAATCTATCTATGAGAAAATATTAAATTTAACTTTCACTGACTTCTACGAAGTGATGTAAATAACTCCGTAACAGTTTTTAACATTGTAAAATTATTATAAATTTGCATCATCTGGTATATATCTTCTTTAAGGTCAACAGTTGTAGGTTAAATTACCGCTCGAAGTAATTTAACTATATAAAAATTCATGATTTCTCTGTTAATTACAGTTGAAACTATATAATAATTAAATAAATAAAATTTAATATATATTTTTTCTTATTCCAGCAATCAGAAAGATGGCGGAAGCTACGAAATATCGTGCAATGGACGCCGTTCTTCCAAACATACAAGAAGCAGCGATATCCCTGGGTCCAGCTCGCTGGTCATCAAGGGAACTTTAAAGCTGGACCCGACCAAGGCACGATATTGAAAAAGCTCAGTCCACAAGAAGAGAGGTGTTTTAAGGTAAATTTATTAATATTTATGTAGTATTTTTTTGGTTGGATAGTTGCAAAAGGCGAATATTATTCTTATGAGTACAAATATAATAATATTAAATTTCTAAAATTACGTTGAGTACATGAAAATATAAATAAAGCACTAGCTTGTTTAGACATTCTGTTATTGTATGTTATGTTATTCTGTTCATTGCTGCACTCCCAAAATCAAGACTCAATGTGGTGTTGTCTTACCAGAACCGGTAATAGCAAATAATTTAAACGCATAATTCCTCTTATAAATTGATAATTCCCCTGAGTGGGAATCGAACCTATGACCATAATGCTTATAGTCATTACGTGACGCAATACGTCACGATAGCCTCAAACTACAAAAAGTACAAACAAACTAAAAAATAATGAAAAAGTAATTTCATTTTGGCTTATTAATTGATAAAAATTGCGTTAGCTATCATTATCTAATGATTATTTAAATGTACTTTGGTTGTCGGTTAACCACATTAATTGTATACTTCCTTCAATTGTTTCTAATATCATTTTAGAAAGCTAGTTGTAACCCGTAAAATGGTTTGCATATATAAAACCAACCATTTTCGTAGAATTACGACAAATCCATTCTTAATACCACTAGAAGGACTGTAGACTGAGACTATGCGACTAAGCGCTCCTTGTGGAGTGTAGGCGACACTCCCCTGCACTCCCCAAGGAACGCTCCGTTCTCAGTAACGCATGCATTTTATACTTATATATATATATATATATATATATATATATATATATATATATATATATATATATATATATATAAAATTTAACTGTGGATAGACTTAAAATTATGGCAATGTGTCACACGTCATCTATTGAGCTCCAAATTTGGATGGAATATCGGTCGTAAAATAAGTACGTATGTATTTAATTACGCAGTAATTTATTAATTATGAATTTCGTTGACGTATAAAATTCTGTGAAAAAATGGGAAATACGTATATGTTGCTTCCGTTTATATTTTTGAATGTGGGGAAAAAATTAAAAGATTCACTAAACTTTATACCATGAGTCATAACTCGTACGTTATTTTCACACGAAAATGTAATTGTTTTCATTGTAATAGTCAATTGAAGACAATATGATGGTGATGCCTTTGTAGTGTTATAAAATAGCTTAATTCTATTTCTTTTATAGCGGGTAGGCAGAGATAACCTAGTGTTGAAACACTCTGTTTGAGTGCCATATATGTATATGTTATTAAAACTAAAAAAAAAAATATTTTGCATATAACTATTCCCCTTAAGTGGCAATCGAACTCACAACTACCGCATTTATAGTGAGACACTGAGACACTGCGTCTCTTAGGCCTGAATCATGAATATTTTTATAAGGTTATGTTTATTAATTAAGTGAGTAATTTATGTAAGACATGCAGCTTAAGCGTAAGATGATACATTGATCTCCCTTATCCACTTGTTAGTGACGACATAGTCGAGTGTATATTGTTACATAGGACTTGTGTTATGTTAAAATATTATTTATTACTTACTTAGCAATGATATTATTATTATATTTATTTTTTTATTACTAGTGATTTAATTCACGTATATCTGAATTTATCTGTTTGATGAATTTTGGAAAAGTAGTTCATAACAGCGTAATGTCTGTTTTTTCTTTTTGGTTACTTTGTTATTAGTAAAAAATTTAAATGGAAGAGAACGGATAGATCTGGCACTTAGTTTTGTACACTTTTAATTATTAAGGAAAAAGGCCTTTTATGTACATGGGATTTCATGGGCTACAATTCAATATTTCCTGTACGTACTCTGCGAATTTAGTTATCGACACTTGCTACAGAAGTGCTATTATTAGAATTTAATATAATTGCGTTTTATACGTAATTAATTAATATGAGGTTAATAATTTTCCATGCGGTCATAGCATTGTCTTATGAACATGGAGCCAAAAGTTATTACATTTTTCTTACTTAATATCGGCCAGTCAACGCTTTATGTCCCAAATTCTTGCTGAAAGTGAAGAAAGAGTGTTTCGGCACTAGGATCTCTCTCTAACTACCATTCCATGACGAAAAAAGCCTGAATCTGCTAACAACTTTACACTTATCTTTCCAATATTCTTTATATTGATTCCTAATTATTACGTAAATTTTTAATGGTTAAAATTCGGCCAGGTTCAAGGGAATTCCATAAATAATTGATGTGTATACGTGACATGAGACATATAATTTATTAACTTATGCGTAATTACAAGGAACTCGTTTTAATTGTATTATATCGATAAGTGGATATCCAATGTTTACCTGTTTCTGATAAAAGTTGTTAAGCAGAGCAACATTTAGTTCCTTGTGTGAGCCATATAAGAAATTATTCAATTAGTCTTTAATTTATAGTTTTAATCCTCCGTCCTCCGTCTGGCTCGCGACCACTATCATGTCAAAGACGAACCGCCAAATATCTTGTGATGTGTTCCGGTTCGATGGCACGTAAGCCAGGTTTTCCCCTTTCCCAAAAATGTAGTGGTTCCGATAGCGGACTACCACATTATCCTCCCCTTCCGTCTCTATCCTCTAGGTTGGTAACGCATCTACAACATCTCTGGTGGTGTAGATGTTCATGGGCGAAGGTAACCACTTACCATCAGGTGGTCCTTCTGCTCGTTTGCCATCCGTTATCCATAAAAAAAAAAAATGGTTTTGCCCACGTAGAATCCTATGTAGGAACTTTTAATTTTTTGATATAAGCGTACCTTTTCATAGCTTTTGAGAATACACGGTGTTTTCTATAGTTAGCAGTAAAAGTGTAACGGACAGACAGACATTCACATTTATAATAATAATAATGTAAATATCATATTCTTTTGTAAGTCTTCATAGATAAAGTTATTGCCAATATTTTTTTATCGGTTGTTCTTATTAAAAGTACACAATTTTATCAATAATATTGCTTATTAACTATTGCAAATATAATAATGTGGTGATAAAAATCTTTCTATGAAGTAACATTTCAAGATTGAACAGCAATTTCTAGCTGTAGTCACTTTTTTCTATTCAACTGTTTTTTGTGATGTATGAGTAATAGGTAGGAGTTTCACGCTTTATCCTTCATAGTAGGGTATAAGTCATAAAGAATCTAGTGACAAGACACTCCGCTTTGTGCCCGAATTCGAGATACAGCGTTTTAAGTGACAATACTCAATTCCGTTCTTTGTCATACCAAAGCGAAAAAATAATTTAAGTATAACAATTCCCCTAAATGGAAATCGAACCCATAACCAATTGCGTTATAGTCAAACGTTGTCCCACTACGTCACGATGACCACTTTTATTTTTTTAGAATCATTCCTTATTAGGTATCAGGTAAAAGTATCGATTTCAATAAAATGTACTATTATATAATAGTATACATGGTAAGTAGCCCAAGTAAGCATTTTGTAATGTTGGGTTGACGTCAATTGATTGCATATAAGTTTCTGGATTACTCAATAAATGAAAATGCGTCACTTTTAAACAATGTTAAAAGTTATTTGAACTTTCATTTTTTTTTTTTTTTTTTATTGATAACGGACGGCAAACGAGCAGAAGGACCACCTGATGGTAAGTGGTTACCTTCGCCCATGAACATCTACAACACCAGAGATGTTGTAGATGCGTTGCCAACCTAGAGGATACTGATGGAAGGGGGAACAATGTAGTAGTCCACTATCAGAACCACCACATTTTGGGGAAAGGATGGGTGGGAAAGGGGAAAATCTGGCTTACATGCCATCGAACCGGAACACATCATTAGATATTTGGCGGTTCGTCTTTGACATGATAGTGGTCTCGAGCCAGTCGGAGGACGAACCTCCTACCACCTAACAAAAACATTACCTATTTAATACGTTCTTTCGTAGAAAATAGTTGTATGAATCACAATTATTTGTTAGTTTTATTGCGTAGGCTTTTTTGTATGAATGAAATCTGCTTATATATCATTTAATAAATAATTTAACTTGAGAAACATAAATCAACGGTAAATATTATAATATTTTTTTTTTTACTGGTTGCTGCAATTTGCCTCATGTTGCGTTTCGAATTTGCTTTCTTTAAGGAATATTCCAACTACGATGGCGTGTTATATTAGTTAATTATAACATAATAACTGTGCGTGCGTTAAGTAACTTAGGTATTGCATTTGAGGTATATTGAAGTGATTTTATTTCGTAATTACTATGTACTTATCGTGGGAAACGAATTAACAATGCAAAGATATACGTAAATCCATTTTATATTTTCATTTTATATATCTATGATCTTTTTTAATTCTTTATTACTAAAACCATCTTATCATAAATTGTGCAAAATATATATTATATTACAAATTAGTACTAATAAATCGAAAGAGACAAAAATCGATACCATTTCCACCTACATAGCTTTGAAACCACTAACCCTATACCTATTCATATTAATAAGTTATACCTATTTACATGTCATTTTGATTGCAAAAGCTTAAAGAATATATTTATTGTTCCAGTTACTGATGAAAGATGTCCTGCGGCCCTTTGTACCTGAATATAAGGGACAAGTTACTTGTGAAGACGGAGAACGTATCCTTTTTGAAATAAAAAAATATTTACTATATCAACGAAATTTTCAAAAAATTAGAACTTTCCTCTTAGCGGAGTAGCCAGAGAGAACCTAGTGTCAAGACACTCCGTCCGCATATAATGTAAATTATGAATAATATATTTTTAAGAATTCCTTCCTAAGTATGAAGTTTAAAATGTAACTAACTTGTAGTATGTTGTCTTACGCATAATGATAACATAGAAAAAAATATCTTAAAAAATCTATAAACTTCTTATATGAAAATCATTTTTTATTTCCTTAACCAGTAATTATAACAGTGTACTTACAATTACAAGATCTCTTAAGTGATTTCGACTGTCCGTGCGTCATGGACTGCAAAGTCGGAGTCCGAACTTATTTAGAAGAAGAATTAGCAAAAGCTAAAGAGAAGACGAAGTTAAGAAAAGTGAGTATATATAAATTATAATATTTAATTATGGGCCTTTGTTTATTTATTTATTTTCTTTTGAGACATATAATCTATATAATGTCTATTTATGTATGTATGTATGTATGTATGTATATATGTATGATTGTATGTATGTATGTATATATGTATGTATGCATGTATGTATATATGAATGTATGTAAGTATGTATATAATTATGTATTTAGTTTGTATTTTTAATTAACATATATTTAATTTTTTTTAAAGTAAATATCCTGGTTAGTGCACCGCCTACCACTACTTTATACAAATCAAATATCCAAAGGTTGCCTGGAAGAGATCGCTTTAAGCGATAAGGCCGCCTTATTGTACGCTATTACTACTTCTATGTTATTTGTTTATTTGTGTGCAATAAAGAATATTTGTATTTGTATTTGTATATAATTTTATTTTATAATGATTTAAAGAATGTAATAATAAATGAATATAAGGTTTTGTTGATGATACTGAGGAAGGTTATGTAAAATGTATAGGGAGCCCTTTGGAAGTACGAAGTTAAAAGACAGGGAACGAGGCAAATTAAGTATGCAGAGGCTATAACGTTTGGTATTCTGTCTACCCTGCTAGGGTAAACTAAAAAAGTATAGTTTTTCTCTTCAAGTGAAATCCATAACAGATCTAAGAAGATTTCTCGTTGTTTAATGCAAAAATTGTTTCTATAGAAAACAATAGCTATTAGTTTCTCTAAATAACTATACCGTAGAAGCATATTTTAAAGGCCGGCAACGCACCTGTAGCTCCTCTGGTGTTACACGAGATCGTGTGCGACGGTCATTACTTACTATCAGGTGACCCGAACGCTAGTTTGAATTATCCTTCCCATAAAAAATTAACATACCTACGTTTCTTTAAAAAACAATTGTCATGAAACACGACATTTGGTTAACAGTAAAATATTTTTTTTTCTTCGAATAATATTCACACGAGTATGAGTATTTCAATATTTTTTCAAATATTATTCATACATAGGATAAACGTGATTTCAAATCCTGCTACATTCAAGATTTTTATACGTTTCTTAATATTTTTCTCAATTCGAACATATAATGAGATGTAAAATTTGGTATATTTCAAATTTTATGGTATGGTTTCTTACGAATTATGCAGGAATACTATTTTACCATAATTCATATTTTATGGTTTTTACATTGACGTGCACAATGATGGAAATAAATAAATTTCCTTCTATATAGACATGCGCTATGAATGTTCAATAAAGTTATTTAAGTTACCGTTGAAGCCTGTCGTGGCGCAGAGGCACAAGCATGCGACTGTACGCGACAGGTTGTGGGTTCGATTCCCACTCCAGGAAATGTAAAATTTAGTATTTTCATTTCTTGGGTTTGGTAACAAGGCAAAGCGTGGCGTTGAGTTCTGCCACTCAACACGCAATGCCTCAATTCGGCGGAAAGTGGGGAATGGAATTGTTGAAAGAGAATGGAGTGTCTTAACACTACGTTCTCTGGTTCCCTTTGTCTACCCTGCTATATGCGGGTTAGAGCGTGAAGCTAAAAAAAAATAACGTTATTTGAAGTTCAAAAAATCTAAGCTTTTCTTATATATTATTTATATTTAGATTCACGCTTTATCTCTAGTTGGGTAGTCAGAGAAAACGGAGTGCCAAACGCTACAATCCCTGCATACCTCTTTCGCCTCGTTCACAGTCATTAACCTCTTCATACATGCCCTCCAGGGGGTCCTTATGCTTTTTACGTGACCTTCCTCCAGTATCATTGTTTCCCACTACATCTCTTACCGAGAAAGCTTATTAAAATCTAAAAATTAAAGCTTAAAGTATATTTAATAGAACATACCATATAAATATGTTCATTAAAACACAATATTTTGCATATCGTTGTTACTTTCGATTTATCGTACTAAATGACCTTTTGCGTTGCTTACCTTTAAACTCTGTATAAATATAGCAATCATCGTTAAGCAATGAACTTTATTTATAAATAATTACATAGTACTCTTTAATTTGCGTCATACTTTGATATATAACACAAATAAATAATAAATTATTGTAATTTAGGTCAGATATTAATCTTTTATTTGATTTACCCCTTTAATATATTTGTCGAGGTATTCTGTAATATTTATTTATTTAATATTAGCTTCTTTTAATTTTAAAATTGTATAGTTTGAAATATATTTGCTAATTTTTGCTGTTTCCTATAAAAAAAATTAAATATATTATAAATATTTATATTCAAGCTAAATAAAAAAATACCCAAAATTCATAACATGATTATTTTTTTCAGGACATGTATGAAAAAATGATCCAAATTGATCCTAAAGCGCCGACGGAAGAAGAACATAGAAGTAAAGGTGTAACCAAGCCACGGTATATGATTTGGAGGGAGACCATCAGTTCCACATCGACCCTGGGATTCCGCATAGACGGTGTGAAAAAAGCTGATGGAAACAGCTCGAAAGATTTCAAAACTACTAAATCGCGTGAGCAGATTGTAGAAGCATTTAAGGATTTCACTGCCGCTTTTCCAAATGCCGTGGTAATTATAATAATTTATTTTTTATTTTCACACAATTTAATATATTGGTAATTTATATTTGAATCATTAAAACCGCGTTCCGTATTTTTTTTTATTTTGTTCAGTAAATTTTTTTAAATTATGCTTACATCAGCGTAGTCCAGTGGGATATAGCAGATATAGCGTCTGGTTGTAAATGTTATAGATTGAGGATTCCCACTCGGAGAAATGTTTATACAAATATATATAATAAATTATTATTTCCCAAGTATAAAGCATGAAGTTGACTTCTAGAATACAACACACAATCTATCAATTTTGGGCTAAAAGTAAAAAGGGCTGAGAACACAGTATCTTGTCCTATACTCTTTGTAACTACCCTGCTATGCGAGAAAGAGCGTGAACCTTGATTTTTGCTTTTTACTTATTCATTATTTGTTGACTTCTTGAAGTTATATTATCTACCTGCTTCACAATTTATGTTTACAATTCCTTAAAAAACATCATATCGTTACCAAAATTATAACCTTTTTTATATAGACTCATATATCACATAATAATATTAAAATTATTTATTTACAGCCAAAATACTTAGAAAGGCTGAAGAATATTCGGTCAACATTAATGGAATCCCACTTCTTCCGCACACATGAGTTAATCGGTAGCTCGTTGCTCTTCGTGCACGACAAAAGAAAAGCATCTATTTGGATGATAGACTTCGCAAAAACAGTTCCTGTGCCGGAAGACATAAGCATCGACCACAACTCCGCTTGGAAAGTTGGCAACCACGAGGACGGGTACTTAATCGGTATAAATAACCTCATATCCATTTTCGAATCACTTATAAAAGACGATAATGGTAACGTAGAACAGTGCTATTCAAATTTAACACTAGATAAAAACGTGAGAAGAGACAGTCTAGCGACTTGAGAACGTTTGCTTACAGATACCTCTGTATCGTGGAATTTGAATTGGCAGTAGTATTACTGCACTATGAAGTGATTTCTTAGACGCTGACAATATTGTATATATTGACGATTTATTTGGTGTAAATAATGAATGTATTGAAGACCGTTGTTGTATTAATAAGATTAAAATACTCATTTTAGAGTAGGTTAAGATAAATTGTTCGATAGTTCTTAATAATCAATGTAAAATGCTTATAACTATTAAATATGAAAAGAAAGACAATATTTTTTATTGAAATGAACAAATTGACTGTATTTTCTGTGTATATTTGTGTTGTTCGCGATGTTCGTGTAACTCTCTCGATTTTGATCGATTTTGACTCGATTTTGTTAAATGTTATTTGAAAATATAAAGGTTTGATAAATCAAAGAGTTGCGTAATTTGTAAATACCTTTTTATTTTAAGTGTCCACATATTAAATTCATTTTATTAAAATGTTTCATATATCTATTACTATCTTCAAAAATTTTCTAACGATATAGTTTCTGGCTTCCAAGTCTGGCTCTTTGCTTTATAAAATCACAACCATTGTTAATAACAAAAACTGTAATCACTTAATAGAGAATACATAATAATTAATTATTTTATATATGATAAATAAAAATGTTGATTTTTTAAATTGAACTTAATTTGAAGTAATATGAACTTGTGCTTAATTTCTATAGAAATGTAATCACGATGCAAATGTCTTAAACATTTTGTTATATTTATTATTACTTTACCTACACTATATTAGTGTAACGACTAGATAAACTTTATTGCTAAGTAAAATGTATAAGGATAAAGTTATTTGAAGAAATAATTAAAACATATCACAATTTTACTGTGTTTGTACTTATCTCTTATAGCGATTCAAAATAATCATACAATTTTTTCACAAATTAAATTTGAATATATAATATTTTTTAAAATTTAAATATGCAATATTTTTTGGACTAAGCGACTGATTGATATATGTGACTATGGCTTTTAGTTAAAAATCACGAAAATGATTGGTATACTGAATATACCTAAGATATATTGGCCAAACTTACATAACTAACGGAATGTTTTAAGTTTTTATACAAAGAGTTTTTTCATACATTGTATAAATGTATTCAAAATATTTTTTTTTTTAATATATTCTATGGCAAAGAATATTGCTGTATTCTTAGTATATTTCCTACTCAGCGGAACTCGAACCCGTGCCAAAAGGGCTTGGACGGCTTCCAAGAGGCGCGAGTTCGAGTCCCGCTGCGTTAAAAAAAAATATACGTTTTCTAATAATGTTTTTCATTTCCTAAGTGTGTGATTAGCACTTAAAAAAACCTATCAAAAATATTTCCTACTCGTTAGCAAAAAATAAATAAATCGTCTATCACTTATAAACAACCATAGCAGCAAGTCACTAGGAAACACAGATAAACTGGACGGTATCTTATCTAAGAATAAATTAACAATTTAAAACTAGTAATTACACTAAAAAGGCACTTAAGTTTTGTCCTTGTTATTATCGATTACTATATCGGTTAAGCTATTTCGTCTGGAGCTTTCCCCGATAGTCGAAGTGCTATCTTTTCGTATTCGCGAGAAGAGTCGCGGGACGGGAGCTGTCACTGATCTGCTGTTATCTCCCGGCGCTGGGGAGTACCGTCTTGTGCGTACAGGAGGTGCCTCAGCACTTTCAGTGTATGGCGGCGGCGGTTGGTTTAACATACTCATTCTGTTCTCCCTCTGAGCTGCAGCGGTTATTTGCAACTCAGCACCAGCCACTACCGTCGCTAAAGTCGGTGTAAACTGTGGAGCCGCCGTACGAGTCGAAATACGCCTTCTACGAGGCCCTGAAGCTTCTTCCATATCTCTATTTAGCGGAGGTATGTTGAAATCGTTCCTAATCGACCCGCGTCGTCTTGAATTCATAGAATCACTAATTAAGTCATCGCTTTGTGAGGTAACCGTGTCTATAACAGCCAGAGCTCGTAGCAAATCGGCAACACTTGTGTTTTCTAATACTTCGACCTGTTCAGATTCTGGAAGGTTTGATAGATTCACGTCTGGGTCAAATAAGCTCGGGCGACCTCTATTTGTTCTGTTTCTATAGCGGCCTAATTCGCTATCAAATACATTGTCGTCTTCGTTTTCTGTAGATTGTCTATAGCTTTTAACATCACCAGCGAACAGACTGCTGCGACCCTTCTTTGTTTTATTTTGGTATTGCTTAATGCTAGCTTCAAGGTCGCTGCTGCATTGTTCTGGTGTACTAACTTTTCTGCTATTACCAAATGAAGGAAACAGACTTCTACGACCGTGACGTGTTTTTTCCTTATAATTAACTAGTTCGTCCGAGCTTTCCGGCATAGTATCGTCATCGCTTTTCTTAGATCTACCAAACGTAGGAAGCAGGCTAAGACGACCTCTTCTAGTGCGGTTTTGATATTTTTGTACTTCATCCTCATCTACAGTGTCATCGTCGTTGCTAGTGTGATCGCTAAAATCGAAAGTTGGGAAGATACTATGTCTACCTTTTCTAGTGTTTTCTTTGTAACGATTCGCATTGTCCTCAGGATCACTGAAATCAAATGTGGGGAATATACTGTGTCTGCCTGATTTAGTTTTTTCTTTATATGCTTTCGCCGCAGCCACATCTTCGTCTTCACTGTTGTCAAAAGTGCGAAATATACTGTGTCGTTTCGGTTTCTGCTGCTGTGACGACGCCGCAGCTCGGTCTTCATCTTCTGAGAAATCAAATGTAGGGAATATGCTATAGCGTCCGCGCGTTGTTTTCTCCTTATATGCATCGACGTCACTTTTCGTATCTTCACCTAAACCAAAGGCCGGGAAAATACTTCCCCGCCTTGATCTTTCCTTAACATTCTCCGTGGAGCCTTGTGCATTACTTACTCTGCCTTTCATTGTGTTTTTAATATATTCTGCGGGATTTTCAATCGAGCTCTGCTTTCTGAAAATCCGCGCGAATAAGCTTCTTGGTTGTGAGGTGTCATCGGTTTGTGGAACGTGAGTGGGCAGTGATAATTTTCCAGTGCGTAAATTAGCTTCCTTTCTATATTTTTCAGCAGTATCCCCATTCGTCCATGTGAAGTCATGATTGTAGTTCTGGACTGATTCTTTTCTATAGTTAGGCACGGCCACACTTAGTGCCCTAGTTCTCATCGGATTGCTGGGTAAAAATGCTTGACCGATGCTAAATAGAGGAGGTTTCTCGCTTGCTAAGATGTGCTCGTCATCAAATATATTTATACCTCTTCCTTGTTGTGCATCAAAACCACCTAAGACGTTTACTACTCGCGCTAATAGTTCGACAGGCTTAACAATGGCTGATGCTGTGAATGTCTTTTCTTTATCAATCCCCAGTAAATCTGTATCAGATTGTATACGAAGCATGTCTTTAGCGCTAAGTTGTATATTTTCTGAGTTAGCCCGCTTTCTTTTGACAACCGTTTCTCGAGGTGTTATGTCAAACGTGAGAATGGGGCAACTGGCGCTTCTATAAAGATGTGGAGTTGTGTCCACGTATACTGGCTAAAAATAATAATAAAAATAAATGAAAATTTGAATTATTGTAAACATGTCTATATAATATTTAAAAGTACTGCTTTGGGCTACCGATAAATATTTTATTTTTAGTTTTTTTACTAAAACAAAAAATTCAAACGGAAAAAGAATATTATGATGTTTTCTCGCTTCGAAACATTATAAAAAATTAAACTTAATTATACCTTCACTTTCAACAGATTTGCTTCATTTATTATTTTCCTAATGACCGCGATATCTCTAGTGAATCCTTGTAATATCTTGCTTTGCGTTGATTTCAGCTGACATGCAAATTTCTGCTCCAAGCGGTGCACACGTTCCGAGCGCATGCCGCTCGTAATGAAACCGAGAAGCATCACAATATAGCCAAGACCGAATGTTATCCATATAATGAGAAATATTTGATATGCCAGGAAATAACCGTATTTAAAGCCGTTGTTTACTGTACCTGAAATTTAAAAAAAATATATGTTACATGATTTTCATTTTTTTCATTTACATTGGCTTAAACATGGTCAATATTCCTACTTTATTTTAGTTTAGTTCTTAAAAAGTATATACAATCTTTGAGATTGTATGTTTGTCTATAAATATTTTGAAAATTTTCATTATGAAAAAAAAGGTATATTCAGTTTTTTTATCATTAATCAAAAAGTTTTTTAAAAAAACTAAACAAAATGCGCTTAAAATTATTCTGATCTTCCCCTTAAGGACATCAGATTCATATTATAAAAATATTGAATTTATCTTCCGACCTGGATACGTGTGCATATTTTCAAGACAATCGTACGACAAGAATTGACTCAAAATATTATTTCAAGGTTTTTTACATAGAAATAGATAAATACAAGTTAAACTAATAAAAACATATAAAATTATTACCTGCAACTAAATCACCAAATCCCATAGTAGTCAAAGTGACAAAGGCATAGTAAACTCCAGCCACATAGTCCCAGCCTTCAAACACGACGAAAATGCACGCCGGTAAGAATATAAAGAACAAAAATCCAGGCACCAGGTAAAGAAAGATTTGACCCAACATGCCAAGATTGTGGAAGAAGTAGTCTAGTTTGTCTGCTCGTTTCTCATTTTTTCTTTTATATTTTCGATATACTGAAATTAGCTGAAATAATAATAGTAACAAATTTTGAATATTATAAATAGAACGGAGAATATTGACTTGACTAGGTTGAAACAAAAGAAAAGTATGAAGCTAAACAAATTATTATAAATATAAGGTTCTTGAAACCATGGCAACTGACTACGATAGTCTATAGTTCAAATGCGGATCAGAGAAGTAAATCTTAAAGCAGATTCGCCATAAGTAAATCTTATTTAATCTTATAAAAACGTTCGAAAAACAACTCCATATAGTACAACGCAACAACAATAACCCGTAAAATACACGTTGGCTTGGCAACGTAATTTGTACACGTCAATCAAACACATGGTAGGGTGTGTAACATCTATTACTCATATCAATTACCTAGGCCAAATTTTATTCTCCTTATTTTGGCATAATTTTTGTTTCCAATGTTTTTTCTTCTTATATTATTTTAAGTAGATAAATTTTATTAAGCTATATATTATAAAAGTTTATTTTTAATACCTGAAGTCCAAAATATTCACCGAGGTTAGCAAGCAAGATACCGTTGATCGGGATACCAAACAAACCATAAAATATCATTAGGATCCTCGACAGATGAGTTGTTGGTGCCAAATTTCCATAACCTGTAAATTTTATAGATAAATTTATATCTAATTTATATATAATAATGAATATATTGTTACATAAAATAATATGAATTTTTAGAATTTTTAAATTTTTAGACTTTTTGTTTTGGCGGATTCGAATCCCTCTGATCTTCAACTTTTTAAGTTTCTAATTTTTACTCTGTACACTGGCAAAATGACTGTTACTTTTTAATTTTTACAATAAAACACTAGAATAATTATAGTTAGGAAATATTTTTCGTAGATTTAAGCTTTTAGCTGTGTCATGATTATAATGATATATTAAATTATATCTACCTATTTCTCATACATTCATCTTTATTACACCCTCTAAACTAGCGTTACTCATATTTTAATAGATGAATGGTATGTCTATGACACTTCTAAATTTACTGCATAATAGTTGACTCATAGGATAGCGTTATAATATGTCAATTCCGTAAATTATGACTTAATTTTGAATAAATAAATAATTTAACTTAAATAGTTTATTGAGTTCCTCGCGTATAAATAGTTTAAAAAGCTTTTCAACTTGACATTTCAATGACTTTATAAAGTAAAATAACATGAACTAGTATTCCAAATACGAATGCTGTTTCAAAATTCTATAAATGTACTTTGATAACCAAAATATATTCGATATAATTGGCCAATAAATAAGATTATATTCATATATCTAATTAAAAATTAGGATTTATTGCTACTTTAGTTATGATATTGATAAACGAAACCATTTTGAAGGTATCTTCTAAATAGACCTTTGCTAATCCGTCTTGTACACACGACTTGTCACACAAATAAAAAGCATTGATTATGGAACATGAACTTCAAATACTAGTCGTGTATTAATTTTTTATTCTTAGATAAAAAAATGTCACCATCGGTACAGTGGGAGCGCGTTCGATTGTAACACGATCGTTTGTGGGTACCCTACTCAGGGTAATAATTATGTTTAATTTATTTTCTTTTCTCCACTCTGGTAAAACAAAGAGCAGTGTTAAAGTATATCACTCAATATCTCGATTTAGCGATATCAAGCGTGATGCAATATTAAAAAAAAACTTACCAATAGTACTGACAACAGTGTAAGAGAAGAAGAAGGAGTGATAAAAGTCCCACTTGTATGGAGGTTCAGCATCCTCGGTGGTGTAATTGAACATGGATTTACCGCAGTACTCTGACAGCTTACGTAGAATACTGTCTTGTTTGTCTGGGTTGTTTGGGATATAGTGTTCGTATAGGAGATCTGAAAAAGAAACATAAATGTTATCGTGTCGTACTAGGTCAGTGTCTGGCTGTAGATGTCCGAGTCCTCATCGTGAAAACGATTTTATAAAAATAACGAGGAAAATAAATAAATGTATTCTTATTGTTTATAGCAATATAAAGCAGAAATATATATATATAAGCTTACAATTACAAAAAATATATATATATAAGCTTACAATTTTTTTCTTAACTTCACGCTGTATCGCCTATATAGCAGAGTAGGCAGAGGGAACCTGAGAACCTAGTGTAAAGACACTCCGTTCACCTCTTTCACCGAATTTGCCTTGTTACCAAGCCCAGGAAATGAAAATACTAAACTATTAGATTTCCTGGTGTAGGAATCGAACCCACAGGCAGGCAGGCAGGAGTCTTTCGGCACGCTTGTGCTTCACCGCCACGACAGGCGTCAATTTACAATATTTCGTATTTCAATAAAGTTATAGTGGTAAATTATATTCTTTACATATTCAATTTTATTCAGGTCTATTGAAATATAAAGAGGATATGAAGAGGGAGTTGAGGGAAACTAAAAATATACTTATATAATGTGTGGTTAGACGTGTAAGCTCAACTCACTGTCAGGGTAAATTCAAAGGAGTTCATCAAATGAATCGACTTGGTTAATAGATATTGAAAAGAAATTGTCATGAAGAAGAAATTATGTCGTATGTTTTTATATTTTTTTAGAGTTTATTAACGAATCATTTAGTCTTTCTGTTTCATTTTTGGAGTCCCTTTAGAATGTGACAATGTCAATTTATACTGGTAAATATATCTTAATATGCTTACTTCTTAATATTTTATATATAAAAATTGATCATTATATTTTATATATAATTTTGAATCTTTGAATATTGATTCAAAGATTCAATCTTTGAATTTTGATTCAAAGATTCAAAATTAACACAATTCCTATTTCGTCGATGAATCGATTGATGTGCTGACGTAACCACATGAGAAACATTACAATTATAATGAGGAATACAATAGTAGTACTTGTTTGTGGTAAAATATTTATGTTAATTGTGAATAACAAGGACATTTATGGGTAATATTGGTATACAATGTGCCTTCGTTAGAGTCACTTAAGATCTAGTTAAACAAAGTATTAGAGTAATTGCTAAATCACGACAAAAACTTAATGTTGAACTTTAATTAGGTACTTAAAGGTTTTACGAACACAATTTTATGGTCGGCTCCACACAAATGAGACAATGAGACAATTTGTTTTATTTTTTTATAAATATTTTTTGGTGTTCGCTAATTGAAAGTATTGGTTTATTTTTTTTTTTAACTTCACGCTGTATCCCGCATATAGCAGGGTAGACAGAGGGAACCTGAGAACCTAGTGTTAAGACACTCCGTTCCCCACTTTCCGCCGTTTTTTATTTACATTTTTTATGTGGTCACGACGTGGACCATATCTTTTATCGGTTCTTAATATTGTTTATTTTCCTTCCGTTACTTAACTAGGTCTAATCCTAATTAGTTCTGTACTGATTTTTTTAATTAATTATTTAATTAGTTATTTCTCTTCCGTTACTTACTATGTCCAAGCCTAGTTCTGTACTAAAATATAATTTTCTATCGGTATATAACTCCTAAAAATTTCGTTGCTTCTTTCTATCTAAATAAATAATAATTATTTTAGTACCAAAACTAAGGTATTTCACAATGTTCATATTATATTATAATGAAACGATGGTACTTTGAGTTTTAACTAATATGACGTCAGGGACTAGAGAGCGACCAAATATATATATTTTGGTTTAAATCTTGCTATCCTACCTTGTCCAACTAAGCTCTGGCACAGTAGTTATTTCTTAATAATTGCTATTTATTTAAAATCGCCATTGTTATTTAAATTTATTCAACTATAATGTCTCAGTATATATGATCTAGGGCACGCAGATTATGTTCATATGTATTAGTTGCAAGCTTTACAAGGATTAAGTATCCTGCTGTTACTGTATGATACCTAATCAAGGCATTCATAAATCACTTTTGTAACTTATTTAATGCGATTATACTTTGATAAATCTATTTGAAGTACAATGTTTCCTGATTATAAAGAGAAATATAAATAATAGAAGGATTTTTTTTATTTAATTTCTTTTTATTTTATTTTATTTATTTTTTTCACTTCACGCTGTATCCCGCATATAGCGGGGTAGGCAGAGGGAACCAGAGAACCTAGTATTAAGACACTCCATTCTCTTTCAACAATTCCGTACCCCACTTTCCGCCGAATTGAGGCATTGCGTGCTGAGCGGCGGAACTCAACGGCGCGCTTTGCCTTGTTACCAAACCCAGGAAATGAAAATACTAAATTTTACATTTCCTGGAGTGGGAATCGAACCCACAACCTGTCGCGTTTACAGTCGCACGCCTGTGCCTCTGCGCCACGACAGGTTATTTAATAGTTAAAGTATACTAAAGTAAACAATAAATTTACAAAATTTTATAGATATTCGGCGTTTTACGGTGAGAGAGAAGACAATATATTAACACTGTGCTACCATTATAATTTTCTACTGATTGTTTCTTGCTGGATTGACAGAAAACAACGCCACGCTTCATCGTAACAAGCCATGGAAAACTTTCTTTTTTTTTAACTTCACGCTGTATCCTGCATCACGCTGTATCACGCTATATAGCATGGTAGGCAGAGGCAACCAGAGAACTTAGTGTTAAGACACTCTGCTCTCTTTCAACATTTCTGTTCCCCACTTTCCGCCAAATTGAGGCATTGCGTGTTGAGTGGCGGAACTCAACGCCGAAAATATCTTAAAACGATAACTTATTATTTACTTATAAGGATCACGTTTAAAATTATTTCATGGTCTCCCTGGTGATCCTGGCAAGGATTAGGTAGATTAGGTTCATTCCATGGAAACATTGTTTTGTCATCGGCCACATGCAAATTTTCGTGCTAATCGACAATCAAAAAGAAGTTAAATATAACGTTGAAAGTTATTATTAGATACATTGATAGAATGGTGGACTTAGAGAAGCTAATAAAAGAGTGTTAATTGGAAATATCTTTGAGATTTGAACTCATAACCACCGTACACTTAAAATCGGTTCAGCGGCTAACAGGTGTCTGTCATGTTGTCATTTGCTTCTTTTTTTTTTTTTTTTTATGTATACCGGATGGCAAACGAGCAGAAGGACCGCCTGATGGTAAGTGGTTACCTTCGCCCATGAACATCTACAACACAAGAGATGTACTAGATGCGTTGCCAACCTAGAGGATACAGATGAAAAGGGAGGATAATGTAGTAGTCCGCTATCGGAACCATCACATTTTGGGGAAAGGATGGGTGGGAAAGGGGAAAAACCTGGCTTACATGCCATCGAACCGGAACACATCATAAGATATTTGGCGGTTCGTCTTTGACATGATAGTGGTCGCGAGCCAGACGGAGGACGAACCTCCTACCACCAAACAAAATATATTTCAATTAGATTGAAATGCAATAATTTCATAATTTGATTAAACCAATCTTGGTTAAATATCTATTTAAATTGAAAATTTAATTTCAATGTTCATGTTTGAGTCCATCTGGCAATTTTTTTTATATTTTTGATTATTTTATAAGTATAATAATCAAAAATATTTTAATAAGTATTACCAAAAAATACAACGTTTTGTATTAAAAAACAGTGTTCAATTAAATTCTATTAACTATTAACTTAGAACTAAAGTTTTAATGGAAAATATATCTATTTCTTTTGACATTTTTATATAAACAAAGTAAAGTACCACTGCAGCAGGTTCAGCTGCGGTCACGGAAGCAATTAAGCGGTTTATTATACTAAAGAGGGGCTATTCAATGATTTTTATAGTACGCCCGTAAAGAAGGAGTGGCGGTTATTGTGATTAACATCGAATACACATAAAATCGATTTATAGGAGTATGTAGTTGAATTGACCGAGTAGTGAAGGTCGAAGTCACTGTCAAGATCATGATGAAGGCTAGGCTAATCTAGGCACACTAGACGTTTAATATATATAAGGGAAATAAATATTGTTTTTTTTTAATTATATTTCATTTTTTTTAATTCAGTCCTACTTAGATTCTATATAAATAGAAATGAATCATTGAAATGTATTCGGGCGTAACTTCCGAATGACTGTACGAATTTACACAATACCTTTCTTTTTGTGTTCGTTATTATCAGGACGGGATCTGCATATATAAAAAAATCCCAATATATTTCACTTTTTTTTTTAACTTCACGCTGTAACCCGCATATAGCAGGGTAGGCAGAGGGAACCAGAGAACCTAGTGTTAAGACACTCCATTCTCTTTCAACAATTCCGTTCCCCACTTTCCGCTGAATTGAGGCATTGCGTGTTGAGTGGCGGAACTCAACGCCGCGCTTTGCCTTGTTACCAAACCCAAGAAATGAAAATACTAAATTTTACATTTTCTGGAGTGGGAATCGAACCCACATATTTCACATATTCATTTATAGATACTTAAATTCTCTATATATATAACTGAACATTGTAGGATTTAGGCCCTTATAAATATTTGTAGCAAAATTACAAGTGTTTTGGCCTTTGTTCGTACAATAGAAACTGAAGTACCTGCGTACATAGTTATAACTATATTCGATAGGCGCCATTTAATTACAACACTCATTTACAAATATGTATTATCCTCTTTAAGTACTATTTAGTTGTGTGCGACCATAAATAACAAAGTTACTTTTATCATATTAATAGACAATAGACATGTAACAGTAGTACGCAGTTAAAATTTAACTGATTGTGTGGAATGGTTACGGAATTAAATAATAATTATATTAAAAAATATTAAAATATCTTGTTTTTTATAATAATTTCTCTTTCTTTACCAAATATTATTAAAGAAGGAGATTGCTTGAAACAATGATAAATAAAATAATAAAGCGGTCTGCGTTTGCGTGAATATTTCATGAGCATATTTATTTAGTATTTTCATTTCTTGGGTTTGATAACAGGGCAAAGCGCGGCGTTGAGGTCTGCCATTGAACACGCAATGCCTCAATTCGGCGAAAAGTGGGGAACGGAATTGTTGAAAGTGAATGGAGTGTCTTAACACTAGGTTCTCTGGTTCCGCCTACCCTGCTACATGCGGGTTACAGCGTGAAGTTAAAAAAAATATATATCTCTATTTTTTTCGCCCTGCTATAAATATTATTTTCTGTTCTGCTCCGTTTCATTTAGATCCGTTCTGTTTAGTTCAGTTCCGTTCGGCTCTATTCTAATGTTCTCTATTCAAGTAATTAAAAACCTATATACATTTAAGCATTTTTTTATATCTTGAACAATATTTAATAATTCATTCGTTGACTTACGCTAAGTCTTCCTTAATTCTCATAAATCTAGTTAATTTTGACTTCCCTATCATTTGTTATGGAACATTATTAGATTTATAAATAAATCTTTTGTAGATTGAAGGATAACAGTCAAATGTTTAATCAACTATTTAGACACATCTTAAATGTCGATGTTCACCGTCAGTGTTTACGTACTGTATTGAACCTCGGACGCAATGTCTATAGACGTTCAAAATTTAATAGGGATATACTTAAATATTAGAAAAGATGATTTTTGATATATAAATAAAAGCGGGTTATATAAAAAAATGACTTAGTTGATTAACTGCGATGGTTGTCTGTATGTTTGATGATGATCCCACTTGACGGGTTAGACGAAATTTGGGTTTTGTCGCTCAGCACTGATCAGCACTCAATAATGATCTTTTATAAGGTTTTCTATACCTTAAAATTTACACTCAAAATAATAACTTTGGCATTGCTCCTTAAATAACACTTAATAGATACCAATATTAAAAGCTGTAATTACCTATCTTTTGATATTTTTTTAAATTAGCACTTAGATACGTCATATTGATATTATACATTTTGTAGACATTTGAATAAATTCCCTATTTTCTAAAGTTTGTAACAATATTGGTTGATTGTCGGTTTTGAATTTATATTAATATTAAGTAAGTAAGTTTTACGTGTATATATATTCATTTGGTTACCCTGAAAGTGCTAATAGGCGGACCAATTCATATTTTCACATTTTATAAAGTAATCACCACAAAATATATTTTTTTATTTAGAAATCCTATTAAGTGTCTTGCATGTTCCGTCCACATGCGACAACTCTAATTAAAGACCTAATTTTCCGATCACGAAGCGTTTGAGGCCGGCCGGTGTTTGCATAAAAAATCTAATTGTCAGTTTGCAATGATATCAAGCTACTGTTAGTTATAAAATGTTGAAAACAATATAAAATAATTGTAGGTTTTGCATAACTATATGTTTAGTATGGGAAGAAAAACTTTCAATGACGTAAATATTTCTTTCTCAGGCACTTTATGTTATAGAAACAGGATCTAATGATATTTGACGTCATTGAAACCTCCTGTACAGGGAAAAAGATATGTATTTCATTTATAATTTTTTTTTTAATTCAAATAAACAGAACACGTACTTATTTATATTCGTAGTTCGCAAGTCAGTGCATGTCTAAATCGACGGAAAATGGAATAAAACTATCCATACAAATATCAATATTAAAACATGTATTTCATATACATTCAAATTAAAAAAAATATATATTTAATTATATTAATTAAGTAATTCAAATTTTTTTTTTTAAAAAACTTTATTTCGTAGCAGTAATAGAGTTAGTCAAAGATCATGTCGTTAGCCGCTTTTGCACGTGTTTCTACATTCCGTGATGAATGGCGGAACTCAATACTGCCTTTGACTTACTAGAGCGAAGAGATGAAAAAAATTATAATAATCATTCCCTCGAGTGGGAATCGAACTTACAACCACTCACGTTTACAGCTAGACGCTGTCCCACTGCGCCACGATGGCCTCTAATAGACATTAAAGTGAAAATATTTAATATTCATTTAGTATCGATTACACTGCGTACTATCATTTAATAATGAGGAAACGTGACTTTTCCGATCATAAATCAAAGATTCAGCGAACTCAGTGCGGGAGGACATTGTTTCTTCCGACATGTCCTCAGACCAGATTTTCCTCATGTCTTACACGACGATAGAATGCTAATGGTGGCTAGAAATTTCCGCCTTAAAATTGTTTTGGCCTCAACAATTGCAATATTTTAGTTGAAATTAAATTATTATGATATATTCAAAGTCAAAGTAAAATAGTTTTACTAAATATATGAATATGTTTCATGTTTTGAATGTCAAATAATCTGCCACTCAGTGGGACTCTTATAATTTATAACAGCACAGAAGTACATGGTTTGGTTTGGTTCTTATCATATGGCGTTTCGAGCGTGCCAGTTGAGCACCAATCACTTCGCAAATGTCATGTTGAAAACACAGAAGTACATACTTTTAACAGAACAAAAGGCGACTTTTATTTTTTTCTATAATTTTGATTAATTAATATTATATCATCAGCAAAATTTTTATATATTTGTTTTACCTACTCTTAAGAATTTTTGAAAACCCTCTCTTAATGCTCTCTTAGTGCTTCCAAGGAGCACCTACATCTCAAATTTAAACTTTCTATGTCCCATAGTCTTGGATATGCGTTATCTATCAGCTACTCTACAATACTAGGGCGTTCCGCCCCTTACTGATTTCGCTAAAATATTCAGCGAACGTGTTATTTTTGCAATAATTCTGTCAAGCATAAAAATACTTACCTACACGAATATTTTTTTTATATAATACAAAAAGATACTTTTCCGATCATAACATAAGTATAAATAGATATATATTCATATATTTACTTACGTCAGCAGGTTTTAATAGTCACAGATTTGTTTAAACTTGCTATGGTAATATAAAAGTTTTCTAAGGGCTAAGGTAATCGAGCCTATCTTCACTTACCATTAAGATATTTATATCCCATAAACATTATCGACACTGACAATCATTACTACTGTACTGAATATTGTTGTTACTTTACTATAGTACTTAGTTTACACATATTTTAAAAGAAAAGCATCATATTTTTTTTTAAATATAATATGGATTTGTAGTATAAATATGCATGGCGGAAATCAACGCCGCGTTATGCCTTGTCAATCCGGTGGGAAGTGGTGAACGGAAATGTTGAAAGAAAACGAAGTGCCTTAACACTAGCTTACAGAGTCTTACAGCTAGATGTTTATTTTTATATATTGCGAATCACACACACTAACTATGCTATGATTTTTTTTTATGGAAAGGACCTGGAAAAACTGCCGCAGGTAGGCCATTCCACAGTTCAGTGGCACGTGGAAGGAAATTCCTTCGAAACCGCACAGTACTGGAGTGCCACGCATCCAGGTGGTGTGGATGGTATTTAAATTTATGCTATGAATAAAGCGTGAAGTTTGGGACCACAATAAGAAATATGGAGGTGAGAAAAAACGAGATATTTTTAGGATTGAAAATCCTAAAAATACTACTTTACAAAATATTACGTTAATAAGGTATGTTATTTTAATAAAAAATATTATTTTAATAAAAATGTTATAATAATTATTAGAAAAATAAGCATCAATTATAATAATAATCAACAGCTTCTAGATAATTCAATTAAATCATTTAGTTAAACTAATTTACAGAAAACAAATGATCAACAAAACTACCATCTGTGAAGTTAACACAGTAGGCCACATAAGTACTGTAACATTGTAAAATAAAAATTCAATACTAGGTCATATGGTTTATCTTGTCTACACATATTTCTTGTTAAAATAAAGCACAATGACGCAAAAATACTTCATCCAGAAGAGTGTTAAGTGTTTATATCCTTCATTTAATATGAAGCTTGCTCTCAAACTGATAACGGCTACTGTACATAGTTACAAATTTTCTTTTAGTTCAATATATCTTAGTATACATATAGTTACCATTTTATTCTCTTTTCCTTCAGACAATTAAATAAACATGTATATAAGTAATTTTCCATCTGAGAATTAAATTTTTGATTCCGAAAAATCTATTGTCATACTTGTCTCTTCATAAATATGGATTACAACTCAATTTAAGCAGAATAAACTCGTCTTCAAACTTTCAATTCAGGTTTCATTTCATTAATAATAAAACAGTTTAAAGAAACTAAAAGGAACACTTTTTAACATTACTTTTTCGTTATCATACGTCTTTGCCAT
>JAKGSA010001751.1:1063-39642 GCA_033558755.1 Philaethria dido | reverse complement strand
GGGCCGGTTCCAGCACTTGATTTTTGAAAAGACTGCATATCTCTGTGGACATAGACACTGGTCCGATACTGGAGTTTGGAATTTTTTCATTCAGTCTGCTGTTGGAAAATTTAACGGAGGAGTTTGATTGAAAGGAATTCGACCTCCTAAAATCATCTTTAAAACTGCTTTCGGAGGATTTAAAGTTTTCAAATTGCTTTGAAATAGCTTCCGACATCCCTCGAAAAACTTTATCGAGTCATGTGTTCCGACGATTAAATTTTCTCCCTCACTTATCTTTTCGACCCCCTCTCTTTTTTGAAGACGTGTCCTCGGACTGCGTAATAACCTTGGACTCTTTTTGTTTATTAAAATTTAGCTTCGGTTTAGTGAATTGGCCACGAAAATTTTTTTGAAGTCGATGGTTCCGGAGACTTATCTCTTTGTCGAAAAACAATGGTCTGCTTAGAAATCTTATCGAGTCCATCTACCTTCTGTAAATACAAGGCTAGATTATTTGGATTAAACATCTATTCTGATGAGGGGGGTATTTTGGACAAATCTTCTTGAATAAGTTTATCTTTTACAGATTTCAAAGGGACCGTCGATTCAACTCAATAAGTTATGCGCGCTTGCCGCAAATTATTTGAAAAACAACCTGAGATATCGTTTGATAATTTGAATTACTTATACAAGGAACTTGCCTAGTGGTAGATGGTTGAGCTACGTGAGCGGTCTGTGATATCAAATTAGCATATAAAATATTATTTACATGACCTCGTATCCAGGCTGATATCTTGCCTTCGGCGTTTTCGAGCCGGAGACCATCACTGCTCGAAATCGATGACGATGAAGAACGTCGCCTCGTAGACGATGCTGGTGATTCGGGTAGCCCGTCTACCTCCGGCGCCGGTCCATTGTCTTCATCCATTTTAATGTACAATACGTACGAAAAGCAAAACACTACACTTTAAGCTAATATTTCTACTTTATTCTCAAAATATTATAAGTGTTAATTTAAGCGATTTTCTTAACGTGCGACAGTTTGAAAAACGACGCAACAATGACAAAAGAACATGGCGGCTTGTTTCGTGTCAAAACTATTACAGGTATAGTCGCCAGAGGGTGAAACTGCGAAAACGTACGGAAAGCAGCGACATCTGACGGATTGCGGCGGAAAGAATCGATGTACTCTCTCATAATGGACTTCAGACGTCAAAACGGAACAATAATAATAAATATTTTATAGCTATGTTCTCTTAGCAGTGGTGCGCGTACGCGGCGCGTGGGCCTCGGAACGCGGTCGCTTGGCGCACAACACGCACACTACAGGCATCTGTGAAAGGCAACAATATTATTACTTATATTCTAATATTTTAAAGTAATTACACTCATTTAGGATAAGAGAAGCATCCTAGAAATTATATAAAAGTATGTAAGAAAAGAAAAATATATATTATAAATGTAAGCTGCAGGACTCGCACCCGCGATGCTTGGAACGTCCAAAGACTGACTGCTGCCATTCAAAAATATTTAGAAAACGCATGTACCTCTGAACGCAGCGACCTCGAACCCGCGCCTCTGGAAGCCGTCCGCGCTCTCACTAAGCCACGTCTTCTATATCCGGCTGCGTCAAATTCTCTTATACGCTCAGCCATTGTTATTATGTTATTAGCATCTCTGTGAATGAGATTTTTACAAATTTTTCTCTTCACACAAAGATTATTTCAAAGAACAATCATTTGATACCAAATATCTAACCGCCAAATATCTTGTGATGTGTTCCGGTTCGATGGCATGTAAGCTTGTGGTTTTCCCCTTTCCCACCCATCTCTTTCCCAAAATGTGGTGGTTCCGATAGCTACATTATCCCTCCCCTTTCCATCCTGTATCCTCTAGGTTGGCAACGCATCTAGTACATCTCTGGTGTTGTAGATGTTCATGGGCGAAGTTGCAACTACTTAACATGGTCCTTCTGTAGTTTCTGTTTGCCATCCTGGTATCCATAAAAAAAAAATAAGAGAGAATCCTGGTTTATTAATAAATATTTTTGAAGTTTTAAAGTGTTAATCCCACACCTCTAAGAAATCTTATCTTTAAATTATATTTATTATCTTGTCTCTTGCCAAATGATTGTTCTTTGAAATAATATTTGTGTAGTAAAGATCTCTCTACAGAGATGCTAACAACATAAACAAGGGTATAAGAATTTCGACGCAGCCCGATAACGTATGGCTTAGCGGTCAGAGCGCTTGGACGGTTTCCAAGAGACGCGGGTTCGAGTCCCGCTGCGTTCAAATTTTTACACGTTTTCTAAATGTTTTTCGTTTCCTAAGTGTGTGTCACTTTAAAACTTCAAAAATGTTTAACAATGTTTTGATTTGTCTGATTTTGACTTGGCTTGATTTTATTTGACTACATATTGACATTGATTTGATTTATCTACTTTTGACTTTAAACTATATTGATTTGTCCAAATTTGACTTGGTTTAAATTAATCTGTCAACAGAGGTCGCGGCGCGTGGGAGATGGGAGGGCAGCACTTTGGTCACTTTCCGCCGACTTCACAGTATATGATGGGTGAGCGTTTTTTACTTTTTTTTAGCTTCACGCTGTAACCCGCATATAGCAGGGTAGGCAGAGGGAACCTAGTGTTAAGACACTCCGTTCTGTTTTAACATATCCGTTCCCCACTTTCCGCCGAATTTCTTCTATTAATTTTGTATTTTTGTATAAAATGTTTGAAATTCAACAACAATCGTTGAAAGAGAACGGAGTGTCTTAACACTAGGTTCTCTGGTTCCCTCTGCCTACCCCGCTATATGCGGGATACAGCGTGAAGTTAAAAAAATATATATATACTTGATATATTCTTTTTTCTACTACTTTAGCCCAGATGTTAGCTATTTTTTTCTTATTGTGTTATTAAAAATGCTTACATAATATGAATTGTTAATAATAAGCTCGATTCTCATCCAATATTTATTATATATTTTTTATTATTGATTATAGCCAACACTGGGCATTAGGGTCCAGACACTCCGTTTTCCACTTTCCGCCCAAAATAGACATTATGCGTTAAGTGGTGGAACTCAACGCCGCGTTTTGTCTTACATATAATATAATTTAAATGTTATATTTTATTTACGTTTATTATGTTGTTTGGTGGTAGGAGGTTCGTCCTCCGTCTGGCTCGCGACCACTATCATGTCAAAGACGAACCGCCAAATATCTTATGATGTGTTCCGGTTCGATGGCATGTAAGCCAGGTTTTCCCCTTCCCCACCCATCCTTTCCCCAAAATGTGGTGGTTCCGATAGCGGACTACTACATTATCCTCCCTTTCCATCTGTATCCTCTAGGTTGGCAACGCATCTAGTACATCTCTTGTGTTTTAGATGTCCATAGGCGAGAGTAACCACTTACCATCAGGCGGTCCTTCTGCTCGTTTGCCATCCGGTATCCATAAAAAAAAAAAAATAATAATATTTTATTATTTTTGTTTAAGCTTAATTTATAAATTGTTTCCAGGTATGGGTTGGGGAGGTGCGCGTATGCAACGCGGTCCGCGACATCGCTCATTTATGCGATAACTTGATTAAATAATAAATTATAACTACTATACTTTGTTTTATTTATCAAAGAATATATAATTCTTTATAATATAAGAACATCTTAACCAAATAGTAAATATTATTAAGAGCGTCCCGCTGTATCCCGCATATAGCAGGATAGGCAGAGGGAACCAGAGAACCTAGTGTTAAGACACTCCGTTCTCTTTTAACATTTCCGTTCTCCGTTTTCCGCCGAATTGAAGCATTGCGTATTGTTTGGCGGAACTCAACGCCGCGCTTTGCCTTATAACCAGAGCGAAGAAATGATGAAAATACTAAATGTTATTTAACACTAGAAAGACTGAATCTTAGCATATACTTATATATTAAGCCTAGAAGCAGTCAAAATGACTGAATGAATTTATTATGTTCCATGTCATTTTAATTTTATCTAAAGAGTTTTTAATTTTGTTTTTAATGTGTAAGGATTTGCCATGGAACATACTTAAACAGTTTAGAATACTCCCAACATAATTTTTAAAGATTCTTGGTGGTTATATGTTTTTCACTATAAAGATATATAACCTTTGTCTACTCTTTTAAATTCCAACAGTCGCCCAATCACTAAACGACAAGAAACCCCTGAGCTTACAGTTTTGGAAGGCAACATACATTATACTCATTTGTAATGACACTAGTAAAAACTTTTCATATAAAATGTTTGATTGTTATTATGATTTAAATATTTAAGTTTTACATTATATTATCTTCCAAACTTTTCACACGGCCAGATGTCATCGGCACACATACAATTTTATTATTTTTATTAATTCTATTGTTACAAAAGAAAAGGAAGCTTTTAACTGTTTTAGAGCGGTGGTAGGAGTGTCTGTCCCCTCCCTCTGGGCTTCCGCGTGACCACTATCATGTCAAAGACGAACCGCCAAATATCTTGCAGTGATGTGTTCCAAGTTCGATGGCATGTAAGCCAGGTTTTCCCTTCCCACCCATCCTTTCCCCAAAATGTGGTGGTTCCGGATAGCGGACTACTACATTATCCTCTCCTTTCCATCTGTATCCTCTAGGTTGGCAACGCATCTAGCACATCTCTTGTGTTGTAGATGTTCATGGGCGAAGGTAACCACTTACCATCAGGCGGTCCTTCTGCCTTGCTCTTTGCCATCCTAGGGTATCCATAAAAAAAAAAAAAAAAAAAAAAAAAAACTGTCCGGAAATGATCTGTTCAGCATAATAATTATAGATTTGTTTCTCGGTACAGCATTTGTAAAAATATATCAATGCAAGTAGCTTGTACAATTAGTAATTTCTTGTTGGTTTCTGTGAAATAAATTAACCAGGTTATATGAATTTAGTAATGACCCGAATCTAGTGCAAGTGGTGGAATTATCTTAGTAAATTAATATTAAAGTCACCACATGCAATTATTATAAATTTCTTAGATCCAGATAATTTTACAAGAGCTTGGTCTAAAATAGTTTCAAAAGTGTTCATATAACTCCAGTGAGGTCTGTACACACTCCTTACAATAATGAAATGTTCGCTCTTGCACAGGCCATTTCAATAGTTCTGCTCAACAGAAGAGCCTCGCCAATAATATCTTTTCCGGCTTCATTAAATTTGTAACATTTTTCAAAAATATGCTAAAAGGAGCCACCGCAATTGCTTTTCTCGGCTGAACATACTAGCTACTTGGTGGTTACTGAAATTAAAAATGGCCTCTGCTAGTTTCAGCTAATGCTCAGTTATACAAAAAGCATATGAATATTATTACAATTTAAGAATAAATTCTACTTAATTCTTTTTCTAAGCATACCTTGTATGTTTTGATGCACCAAGCCAGGTCATTGTCATAACAACTGAATTTATTCCCTGACATTATTTTTTCTTTGTTTTTTATTATAACATGAAGTATCGCCAGAGATGGCCTCTTTGTCTTATAAATTAATTCTTAAATTACTGGAACGATTCCAAAGCAGTAGTCAAATTATACTGTTCATTGTGAACAACAGTTGTCTTTATAGCCAAAGAATTGGCTAAGTTTAGATGTATATAATAAGATAGCATTACTGCCATCTGTCTTTTGTAAAAGTAAGATAGGTGTAGCCTTCAATACATGTCAAGGTATTAGTTTTAAAATTAATTATGCTTATTTATGTCACCAAATTCATTTTACATTGATTGACATTTGTTCCCTACATAATTACTACATATTACTTAATATATGTAATATATTATTTAAGTTATATCTAATATCATTTTGTGGCAACTTCTTTATATAGGAAATGTAAACATAATTTTTTAACATTTAAATTCACCAACTCTGAGTGATACTCTTTGTAATAGTTTCTTTATTCACATTTCCCTTCCCCCCCGACTCGGCCAAAATAAACCAAAATTGTATTAGGACAATGAGTATCACTAAGGATTTTATTAATTATTTGGCAATAAATTTTTTCCAGGCCTACAATAATTTAATAAATACAGATTGTCCCTTACAATGTTATTTTTCTTAAAAATCACAATCCATATTTTTCCCCCCCAAATTATCACTTCATATATTTTAATATTGCATTTGCTATAAGTGTGGGTATGGGTTGAGATTTATTTTTCCCCTATAAAGCTGTCCTGAGCTCCATCAACTGAGATTGAGATGGAATTCTGGAAATCTCGCCTGGAGGACTAGGTGAGGACGCTTGACAGACATAGTTTTTAGTGAGTGACTCAAAGTCAGTATTTTCATTACAATTTTAACAAGTTCATCCAAAGCAGATATGTGCTCTTGGTGATTTCTCTCTCTGAGCAGATTCATATTTGTCAGAAATTGATTTTAATTTATTATGTAAAGAAGATATCTCAAGCGGCAGGAGCCTTCTCCTCAGCTTCATGTAACATTTCAGCTTATTTTTCATCTTTAAAGAATAATTTTGCTATTTCTTATATTATTTCTCCATGCATAATTTGGAGTACTCTTACATGTTGTTTGTTTCCTGACAAGTGTTTTTCTAATGTATTTATTTATTTTAATGTATTTTTCAATTTATTTCTACTAAGAACCGGCTTGAAGTCCCTGTGTCATCACCAGTCAAGTCTACTATTGATATATCATTTTTTGAGAGGTGATGATTGGGGAAATCAAAGAGGGTGCATTCTCAACCAGCTCTTTCAAATAGGCTATGGGTCTGAGAGGCCTTCTGTTCCAAATTATTACTTCTAATTCAAATATATGCTGCTGAGCCTCATGCAGTTGTGACTTAAGCTCATGAGCAAGCTTGCAGCTTCTTCATATTCTGCTCTGCACTGGTCAAACCTTATTTACTATTTTGTGCAGATTATCATTCTCATCTAAAAATGGAGTATTCTAAGTGCAATTTAGACAACTCATTTTTAAGGTCTTTATTTTTGTTGATAATCTGCAGCATTTCATTTTCATTATCATCCCTTTCTTCGAACAGTTGCTCGCACTGAGCTTTAGATGCCTTTGTTCCTGAGCGTCAGCTGGAGTTTATCCTCCGCCTTCGACGCGCCTTGGTACCAAGTGGTCATCATATATTTTATAGATTATATGTATAAAAATAATAATATTATGTACGTAAAAATAGCTGTGCGAGCTTCTATGTTATTTTATAAATGTATTAATTATATAAGAGAAAGCAATAAGGGAAAAGTAAATTGATTTTAGAGTATTAAGAGTAAATTTTTAAACTTTTAAATTTAGTTCGTTACCTGCACAATGACACCTGACGAACAATCAATCCTCCGTCTGGCTTCGTGACCACTATCATATGTCAAAGACGAACCGCCAAATATCTAATGATGTGTTCCGGGTTCGATGGCACGTAAGCCAGATTTTCCCCTTCCCACCCATCCTTTCCCAAAAATGTGGTGGTTCTGATAGTGGACTACTAAATTGTCCCCCCTTCCATCAGTATCCTCTTAGGTTAGCAACGCATCTACAACATTCCGTGTTGTAGATGTCTATGGGCGAAGGTGGTAAACTTCACTTACCATCAGGTGGTCCTTCTGCCTCGTTTGCCGTCCGTTATCAATAAAAAAAAAAATAAAAAAACACTTTTACAGTCTTACAAGCACTGGTGATATACTGATTATGGATTAACAGTACAATAGTCCATAACATAAACACTTTTATTAAATTACGCCAAATTTAACAATTTAAAATATTTAATTTTTATTTATTTTACGGGAGAAGGCTTATGACGTCTATATGTGAGTGTTGCCACAAAGCAATTTAAGAGAGACAAAAATTTAAGGAAATTAATATCTTAACAGTTGCCTCTCCCAGCACATCTTTGAAAAATGTACTGTATGTTAAGAAAAATATTAATAATTTTAACAAAGTTGGCGATGCACATAATATAAATACAAGAAATAGGCTTAACTGGTAGTGCCTGTAACTCGATTGCATCGTGAGTCCGCTGCAATTCTTTTTTTATGGGACAATGTGTATACTTTTACAATAGGATCCCAGAAAACGTCTGAGAATCCTTCCATTTTACAATTTAAAAAAATTGTAAAAGATGTCGTTTGTGTGTTAAAGGTTATTACCTATTTGGTGATTTTATAAAATGATAACACACCTTGGAAATGAAATGCTCGCTCCAGTCTGTTTCAAAGGTATTTCACAAGCCAATAATAAAGAATTGTAAACCATTGTCGAATATAAAAATGTCCTGGGCTGAGTTTCTTTGCGCCGGTTCTTCTCTTGTGTCTGAGGCATTAAATTTAGTGAACCGGTGGTAAACATGTTTTGACGTTCAAAAAATGAAGCTTGTAACTTCTTATTTTGAATAAAAATATTTGACTTGACTTGACTTTTGACTGGCTTTGTAATAAAATAATGAAAGCGTAAAAAGACTAATTTTTTTTTGATTTTTCCTTTACTGAAATATTGCAACACATGTGTTTTCACTGGGTGCCGTCATCAAAATTTGGAGATTCCTCTTTAACTAAAAATCTAGGCAAATTTAATACAATTTTATTTTATTTCACTTTTGCGTCGTGTTTTTGGAACGTAACCCTGACGCAAAAGCGAGGTATGGGTATATATTAATAATGACTAGGAATATGTTTAGTAATTTAAATTAACCAATAAAAATGTGGCGCAGAATTTAATCTGTTGTCATTTAGTCTGCCTTTAACTTCCTCTTAATAACTACGAACTCGTATTTAACTGTACTAATGTGTATCTAAATATATATTATTTTAAACGTAATCAAATCACCACTTAATATATTTAATTTTTTATTTAGTTCCGTTAAACATTATTAAAAAAGGGGATAAAAAATAAAACAATTTTAGAAAATTTAGAAACAAATCAACTTTATTATCAAGATGAAAAAGATCAAATTATATATAATACAAGCTACGGAACAGATATGTACGTCGTAGAGCTCCACTGCAACACAAACCGCGCTATACACTGTGTACGGTACGCGACCGACGGACGACGGACGACGACCGAAGAACGACGGACGACGGACGACGACCGACGGACGACGGACGACGGACGACGACCGAAGAACGACGGACGAGGGACGACGACCGACGGACGACGGACGACCGACGAACGACGGACGACGACCGAAGAACGACGAACGATTATGAACCATTCACAATCATTTACAATTGAAACAATCAAAGAAAAAGCCATTGGGAACACATTCTAACCGCTCCCACGTTTAAAAGCAAAAACAATTCATAATAAGTTCAGAATACATTTAGAAATATTCATAATCAGTTGAACCATTTCATAATCGTTCATAATCGCTCGCCACTTTATATAATACAAAACAAACCTCGAAACGCTGAACGAAACGATAACAATGTAAAATTTTCATGAATAATAATACTCCACCGAAAAAATTCCCTTTAGCATTTACTATAATTGTCTTTGTTTTTTTATTCATTAATTGGTAAAACATCTCACTAACATAAGTTTATATTTACAAGGCCGAGGCCGCATTTGTTCATTGTATAAAACTATCACACGCACAATGGCACGTTACGCATGGCATGGAGGCTAGACCGGACCAGACCATGCCAGGCCAGGCCATGCCGAGCCAGGCCATGGCCTCGTGGCGCCAGGCCACGGCGTCCGGCCACACTGCGACACAAGCCAGGCCAGGCCGGGTCTCTGAGCGCGGCCACTAGTCGCCGGGATGCTCGGGGCACGATCTGTTCACTTCAAACCACTGGTCTATACATCTGTAAATTGAAATATATTCATTTAAAGACATTTTTATTACTTTAAATTACATATTAATCATATTAAGATTCAAAAGACGTATGGAATTTGGATTTTTCAATGACAGTAGGAAAGCAATAAATTTGTATAGAGATTTATCATAATATGCGCAGAAAGAAACCTCAATCTTACCAACAGCTAATCGTTTCCTCTAGTGGGAGTCGAACCCACAACCACTATGGCCTCAGTTTTTTTATTTGTTTTTTTTTTAGTAAATATTTTCCGATGACAACGGACAAGCGAAAAATCAGGCTTAGAATTATCACATAATTATTAATGTCTATGTATGTAGCTCCTAAGAAAATGTTTTCTTCCAATCTTTTTTATATAACTAAATGTTTCCTTACTCATATAAAAGATTCTCAGTAATATTTAAGCTACATATTTACCCTTTATGATAGATGCAAAGGCAGGGCAGGCGCGCGATGGTGTCTCCCGCAGACAACTCTTCGAGGCAGATCACGCACTCGCCTTTGGAGTCACTCAGGACGTCCTCTGAAAACACACAAAAACAATATCACTGCTAGTGTTAAGACACTCCGATCTTTGCACGATGGAACCTAATGGCAAAATGGCCTAATAAAAAATATACACTGATAGCCTAATAACAGGCTTTAGACGAGAACATTAATAAAAAAATGACAAACACAATCGTAATGTAAAATATTTTCACTTCCCCGCTCTGGCATGGCAAAATACGGCGTTTAATTCCGTCACTCAATATACAATATATCGACACAGCATACAGCAGCATAGAAAGCATTTAGTCGTAGTTCCGAACGAATTCAAATCATTGTGTTTTAATTGGCGCATCTTAACGCCGCGCTTTGTCTAACTAGAGTTGGGAAATGAAAATAATTTAAGATCATTCGACCGAGTAGGAATCGAACCTACAACGTTACTATCAAACATTGCTACAAACTCTAAACATAAGTAGTGATTAATAAAGCAAGAGACGCCGCCGACGCGTTAACAACGCGTTGCGTTAGCAACGTGTATGTCACTTTATATAAAAGTATAAGTCAAACACATAGTATTTAAAATGCATTATTATAAAAAATATAGACTTTCTGCACTCCTCCATATAAAATTTATCTATACCATATTTCATACACCTCTATCCGCGTAATTTTTGAAACCGGTACAAAGTTTTCATTGCACGAATAAATATTAATACATATATAGTAAGGAAGTACGTACCATTGTAAGAGAGACGAGGTCTCGTGAGACACATGACGAGGTGGCACTCGATGTCGTCGGGCAACACGAACTTGCTGCATACTGGACACTTTATACCTGCAAATTAAAAAAATAATTATTATTACATAATATAACTACAATTAGAGCCCATAGTAGCGTTGGAGTTCGATTCCCATGAGAAATTATTATATTTATATTTATGTTCCGCTCTGGTAAATCACGCGCGGCGTTAAGTTCCGCCACTTAAGACAGATATCTCGACTAGCTTCACGCTGAATCCCGGATATAACAGGGTAGGCACAGGGAATCAGCGAACCTAGCGTTAAAACACTCCGTTCTCTTTTTATAATCTTTCCCCACTTTCCGCCAAATTGAGGCATTGCGCGCTGAGTGGCGGAATTCAACGCCGCGCCTTGCTTTGTTGCTAGGAAATGAAAATACTAAATATTATTACATATTTTCATTTCCTGGAGTGTAAATTGAACCCACAACATGTCGCGTATACAGTCGCACGCTTGTGCCTCTGCGCCACGACAGGCCTATATATTTCGACTAGATCAGACGAAAAGCGACGAACGAACGAACGAACGCAGTGACTTAGTGACTTAATACCATCGTATGAGGGATAATGTATGATTACCTGTAATGTAACAAATTCAAAATGATTGACGAATGTTAGGATAGTAGCTCATAGTTAGCGAGTATGAGCAAAAAAAATTCTTTTTCATTTGTCGTAACTTATTCACACTCTAAAAGCGATATGTAGTAAAAGAAAATCTCCATAAATCTTATTATAAATACAAAAAGTAAGTACTCAAGATTAGGTAATACAGAAGAATGTGTTTCCATATAAAAATAAAAAATCACTTATTCAAAGCTCAGGCTCAAATGAACTCATCCCATCACAGTCATACTGGCACTCTTGCAAAACGCCACTAAGAGCAAAAATTCATAAAGTCTGCTCATTATACTTCTAATCCTGACTCTCTCAGCTTGTACCTTTATGGTAGGGAGTGCTCCTGTCCCCTCCTGTCTGGTCGGCACCTCACTATCATGCCTTGTAAGCATTTGAACCAATAAACACTTTGAAGTGATGTGTTCCGGTTCGATGGCAATGTGCCAGGTTTTCCTTTCCACCTATCCTTTCCTCAAAATGTGGTGGTTCCGATGAAGTGCATCACGCCACAGCCCCTCCCTTCCATCTATATCCTCTAGGTTAGCAACGCCACTGTAACAAACACTCGGTGGTTAGAGGCCTTGCAAGTGCAAGAAAATCACTTTAACACTAGGTGGTCCTTCTTGCCTGCTTGCTACCTTATCTGATAAAAAAAAGAAAGTATATAACCAATTCGACTGCTTCTTTTTTACGTACCACATAATTTTTTACTGGGTGAACCAATTTGATGATTCTTTTCTTATATGTGACAGCTGGTCGCTTCGAATTCTCTCTCATTTAAATTTCAGTTAAAAATCGACGAGTAGTTTTTGAGTTATTCGTAATAATGGTGGCCTCTTTAGTGCATTTTATTCGAAGTCTTGAATAAATGAATATTTTCAAACATCAGCAATATTATGTATTCACATAATTTTATGTCAGTCGCGTCTTGACACTAGGCCTTTATGTTAAAGTGTATATAAAAGCGTGAAGTTCTAAATATTCCCTTATTCCTTACTTGTCAATATATCTTTATTATAAAATAAATAAAACAATTTTAAACAAAGCAAATAAAATTCTCCCTTTCAATAACAGCAAACTTATATTACAGGTTTCTATAGTAGAATTGCTCAGAATTCTGATAGTACGCACACAAGTATTCAAAGTAATCACGACCAACTATCATAAATAAATCAATATCTATGTAGTTCAATTATTTCAATTCATTCACTGTAAAGTGGAACCGTTACTAACATTGTTTTCTACGATTATCAGAGCTAAGTTAGTCCGGACATTATACCGAAGACATCCCGACATCAGCCTGTTTGAGATTGTAAATGGCTCTCAAGCAGCTTAAGAACAACAAGGCGCCAGGTGAAGACAGAATTACGACTGAACTCTCTGGAGAGCGGGCAGGACAGACTGGCATTTCCTCTCAAGTCCTCCCCAGAAACTATTTAATTCTTGTCATCTCTGAAGGCACAACGCCAGAAGTGGCAGGCCAGGAGCGTGGTGGTGCTGTTCTAAAAAAGGCATAAACCTTACTAAAGTGAATTCTATAGGCCCATTCCCGCTGCTGAGCCACGCATATAAGCTTGCTTTCGGAGAGTCATCGCGAACCGTTCCTGCACGCAGGTTTGATGAATTCGCAGCCCCAACAACAAGCCAAGCTCCAGAGGCGCCAAGCACTCGTGGACCAATGATCCATACGCTACGGCGAGACGTGCTGCAAAGACCGAGGAGTACAATCGGCCGCTATGTTCCAGCGCTTGTGGACTATACAAGCCTCGATTCAACCCAGATTCCGGGCAGTACTGCAGTCCCCGCCAGTGATGCCAAATTGACTATAGGCTACCGAAGTGTTAAAAATGCATGCCACAGGCTGTTGCAACGCCACCATGTCAGTCCTGCCCCAGACAAGAGTACGGAACAAATTCCATTGCAACGGGCGTGCGACAGGGAGACGCGTTATATCTCCGAAACTGTTTAGCAAATGCTTTGGAGGATGTGTTTTTAAGCTCTTGACTGGGAAGGACGGCATCAACATAAATGGCGAGTACATCGCAAATCCTTCGTTTTGCCGATGATATAGTCCTGGCGGCGGAGTCGCTTGAGGACCTCAGTATTATGCTCAACGACCTCAGTAGAGTATCCCAACAGGGGTTAAGAACTTTCGGGATGAACATGGAGAAGACAAAAATTATGTCTAATATCCATGTTCCAATCTTATACCGGTTATTGTTGGGAATCAATACCTCGAAGTTGTAGACGAGTATGTTTACCTAGGCAACCATCCAATTAGGGTAGGTCCAACTTCGACAACAAAGAGGTCGCGCGAAGAACTAACTCGGTTGGGCAGCGTTCGAAGCTTCGATCCATCCTTACGTCCACACTACTCCCCAAAGCCTGAAAACCAAGGTTTTCAAACCAGTGTGTGTTGCCACCAGCGATGACTTATGGCACTGAGACGTGGTCTCTTTACTTGGCCTCCCATTAGAAGCTTTCAAGTCACCTAACGAGCTATGGAGAGGGCTATGCTCGGGGTTTCCCCTGCGTGATAAGCAAAATTCAATGAGGAAACTGTAGGAGAATCTGGTAAAAGCTATCACCGACATAATCCTCAAAATATGCAAGTTGAAGTGGCAATGGGCGGGGCCACATCGCTCGTAGAACCGACAAATCGATGTGGGGAAGAAAGTTGCTCTCGAGTGGCGGTACTTCACACGAACCGAAAGGCGTAGGGGGCGTGGGGACGGCTCTACTAGATGACCGACGACCTAGTCCAAATTGTGGGGAAAGCGCTGGATGCAGGAGGCATCCAGTCGTGCTACATGGCGATCTATGGGGGAGGCCTATGTCCAGCAGTGGACGTCTTCTGGCTGACGACGACGACGACACGTGAAATAAAAAGTCATACAGCAACAAGGTTAAACCTCCTTCCACGATCTTTCTGAAGCAGGCGGAAAGCGAAGAGTGGTGTGAGACACTCCGTTCTCACGTGTCTCAGTCACTAAGTTAGAAAATTAAAAAACTAGCGAACCTTGTCTTGTCTCTCTCACACTAGGCTCCCAGACTACCCCGCTATTTTTTTTTATGGATACCGGATGGCAAACGAGCAGAAGGACCGCCTGATGGTAAGTGGTTACCTTCGCCCATGAACATCTACAACACAAGAGATGTACTAGATGCGTTGCCAACCTAGAGGATTCAGATGGAAAGGGAGGATAATGTAGTAGTCACACCACATTTTGGGGAAAGGATGGGTGGGAAAGGGGAAAAACCTGGCTATGCAGGCTATGCAGGGTAAAGGGTAAAGCTGCTTAAAGCGTGAAGTAGAAGTGAGCAGCAAGAGAGGTATGGAAAGACATCAGTTGACCTTAAAGAACACAATATCAATGATACTGAAAGAAGGTGACGTAAAAAGCTTGAGGATCCACCGGAGGGCATGCATGAAGAAGCGAAAGAAGTATATAGGGACCGTAGCATTTGGTGCTCCATTGTCTCTGAATACCCCGCTAGGAATAACACATGGAGCTACAATAAAAATAAGTAAAAATCTTATGGGAATGAATCCATGATATACGCCTTACAATTCAAACTAAGAAAACCGATAAGACAGTCATTTAATTAAAGAAACTCGACACACTTTAATTTTCATCGTAACTTGATGAAGTAATGTCAATTCTATGAATAACAAAAAATTAATGAATTCCTTTACATTGTAATTATTATTTGTAGGTATATCTATTGATATTATGGACGGCATATTTTTATTTATATGCATATTTTTTTTAGTTTCACGCGTTTCAGGGGTAGACAGAGTGAACCTAGCATGAAGACACTCCGTTCTCCGTTTTCCACCCAAATTTGGGATAAAGGTGCGTGTTTAGTGGCGAAATTAAACGCAGCGCTTTTCCTTACCTGAGCAGGGAAATGTAAATAGTACATACATACATAGCTTCACGCTGTATCCCGCATATAGCAGGGTAGGCAGAGAGAACCTAATGTTAAGACACTCCGTTCCCCACTTTCCGCCGAATTGAGGCATTCCGTGCTGAGTTGCGGAACTCAACGCCGCGCTTTGCCTTGTTACCAAACCCAGGAAATGAAAAATTCCATTTCCTGGAGTGAGAATCGAACCCACAACCTGTCGCGTTTACAGTCGCACGCTTGTGCATCTGCGTAACGACATGAGTTAACAGGAAATGTAAATAGTTTAAATATTCCTAATAGTGGAAATCGAACCTACCACCTCGCTCTTACAGTCAGACATTGTCCCACTGCCTCGTTATGACTTCATCTTCTAAATCAAATGTATATATATTTTGAAATGAAAAAAAAAGAACTACACTTGTAATAAGCCTAGTTTTTATGACTTCAAATATCGATTAAATTCTTTAATAAATAATTAAATATTTCTCATTGCGCAACGTTCCAAGGTTATTTGTTATGTCATGTTATTTGAAATGATATTTCAAATAAAAAATATATATTATTTTATTTTAATTTTACTTATTAATGTACCTATAAATATGTTTTTTTTATACACCACTTTTAAGCCACTAACTTAACCTACATATATTGCTTACAATTTACCTCGAAAAAATAAGCGTGAATAAGTGAATAAATATAAAAAAATTATTTGGTCTGAGTGCTTGGACGATACCCAAGAGTGGTGGGTTCGAGTCCCGACACGTTTAACATTTTTATACGTTATCCAAAACACATAATAAATAAAAAATAAACATCCCCCGAATGACATTTGAACTCATGACCTTCACGTGTATTCAACATCCATTTAAACTACATCACAAAAAGGTGTAATTCCACAAAGTAAGTCCTATGTATTCTTCAAACAAAATTCGCAACAAAACGTACTTTACAGTAGAACTAGAAAGTCGTAGGTATTTGCTAATACATATTTTTTGTAAAAAAAGACCATTTTAGCACAGTGACAGAGAGTCTGGACTGTAAATGCGATTACCTAGGTTCGATTTCCACTCGAGGGAAAGATTATACATAAATTATTTTCATTGTCCTATTCTGGTAAGTCAAGGGTGCCCACCACCCTTCGACTTCGCGATGCTTTGCGGGTTTCTCACCGAACGCCGGCCATAGAAAAATACCCATGAGAACCAGTGGCAATGACGGTCGAAGAGAAGCACTATGAAATTGCCCCCATATAACCCCGTCTCGAGTCCCCAATCGCCTGGTATCCGTAACGCATTTCCTCACATAAAAAGACAAAACACAGCGTTGAGATCCGTTTCACATGCAGTCACCAATTTTTCCGGTAAGTGGGGAACGGAGTGTCTTAACACTATGTAATCTTTGACGAGGATATTCTAAAGTCAAGTTTTGCAGGCACAAAAATTAAAAAGTTCTTAATTTCCACAACGCGACATTTCTAGGTATTTCCTACTATATATTTATAAACGGGGACACTCTGCCGGAGCTCACTGGGACTCACAATAATTGTATTTTCACAAAAGGCATACTAGTGCGTGGGAATACGAAACTCGATTTGGCTTGTTGAATCGATATTTATTTGAAACTAGATTGTTGTATTGTAGGCCAAATTACACATAATTCATAAAATGTAGCCTATGTGTTATTCTGATATATGCTATGTCATTTAAAGTTTTCTCTTTCTACATAAGTTCAGTAGTTTTTAGTGTGAATGGGCAACAAACAAACATCCATTCTCATGTTTATATGTAGCCAATTGAGACCCGTGTATTAATGCAGGTAAACAAACCCCAATGGAACTCACACGCTAATGAATACTTCTCTTTAAATATTTTTCCACTTCATATTTTTCCACAAAGGGTTTGAGAAACCTGTTTTCAACTTTCCGCCCAGCCAGAGCGAGAAAATGAATATAATTTAAATACAATTATTTCGAGTGAATCGAACTGACAACCAACCGCGTTTACACTCAGAATCAGTCCTTCACTGCACCCCCGATGGTCTCTCTTTGAACATTTAATTTATAAACGACGTTCTTAAAACAAGCAAAGTTGTTTTCATTATAAAATATCTTTAATTAAAACTCAGGTTTTATTTACGTTCAAGAAGTCTTTCAATTTGTATAAAAATATTACGCAAAAAGCCAATTTCATCATCATAAATAATAGAAAATTATTTAGTAATTTCTTATATTTTCAACGAGCTATTATCTTTAATGCTAAATGTTTAAAGTATCCCAAAATATATGATATTTTTACAATAGGTATTATGGCGGAACTCCTCAACGCCGCACTTTTTCTACCAGAAAGAAGGAAAAAATAGTTTTAATATGATCCTTGCCCTGGAGTGGTAATCGAACACGCAGCCGTTTACAGTCCCCAATAATGCAATAATTGCCTTAGGCGATTCTTCAAGATTTTTTCTTTCTGGATTTTTATATGGCCCAAAAATTTTTGACACTTAGGTGTACCATAAACATACTTGAGATCCCTCTCACCTCACCTACTTTCATAGTGGTACATCTATTTTCTGCCTGTCGTGGCGCAGAGAGGTGGTGTGACTGTAAATCTGACAGGTTGTGGGGTTCGATTCCACCCAAGGTTCTTGGGTTTGGTAACAAGGCAAAGCGCATCGTTGAGTTTCGCCACTAACACGCAATGCCGCAATTCGGCGGGAAAGTGGGAACGGATTTAAGAAAGAGAATGGAGTGTCTTAACACTAGGTTCTCTTTGTAGTTCTGCCTACCCTCTGCTATATGCGGGATACAGCGTGAAGTTATAAAAAAAGACTACTTTCTTAGGAACACGTTTTATTGTACTAAAAGTGTCAAAAATTATGAGTCAGGTGAAGAATGAAATCTTGAAGAAATACCTCTTAACCACTTTACATACAGAGAAACACAAAATAAATAATAAGTATTACAAAACCACCATATAAAATGCGTTAAGTTATTTTGCAGCAGTATCGTTATATTTTATGGCATTCCGTGAAACAAAATTCCACGTGAGACATACGTTCATTCGATTTCCATCTATATATATAAAACTCTTGTGTTACTGAGTGACTGACAGACAGCGTACAGGTGACAACTACTGGACATAGAAAGCTGAAATTTGTCAAGTAGGCTCCTCGGGGAGAGTCGGGGAGCACTTAGGAAGGATTTCTCGAAATTCCCACGAAAACGAGGAAAAACAGGATTTTAGGTTTTATAGTGCACGGAAACAAAGTCGCGGGATACAGCTAGTGTGAATATGAAAACATTTGAATTTTTCAGTGAGCAAATATGAGAGTTTTAGAGATCGATCAAATATTCTCGCAATATTGACACATATACAAAATGGAGGTCAGGTGTGTTAAAAATTTATTTCCATATATTTGTATACGAATTTGAGACTATCGTGGCGCAGTGGCGCAGTATCAGACTGTAAAATCACGAAGGTTATGGGTTTTATCCTCACTCGCTGAATAATTATATTTATTATATTATTATTATTTAGTTTAACGCTGTATCCCGCATATAGCAGGGTAGGCAGAGGGAACCTGAGAACCTAGTGTTAAGACACTCCGTTCTCTTTCGACACTTCTGTTATATCTTATTTAATTTAAATTTTTTCACACTTGTAAGATAAACCACGGTGTGTTATGCCACTGAACAGGCACCGTCCATACAATTCGCTCACGCTTTTCCCGCATAGCAACCTAGTGTCAAGACACTCAGTTGCCCACTTTCCACCCAAATGCGAGAAACAATTAGACAAAAGAAAATATTCTCCTAAATGGTTTTAATAAATACACACATCACGAACACCAAAACCTCGTCCTGAAGTTTCTGTAACATTAATTTTGATTATTACCAATCAATACTGATCATCAATCATTTACACAAATAGAAATACAAATCTGATTTTTCAAGGCTCAAAACAGTGTGCATCCCACTCCAGGAAACGTAAAATTTAGTATTTTCATTTCTTTGGTTTGGTAACAAGGCAAAGCGCGGTGTTGAGTTCCGCCACTCAACACACAATGCCTCAATTTGGCGGAAAGTGGGGAACGGAAATGTTGAAAGAGAATGAAGTGTCTGTACACTAGATTATCTGGTTCCCTCTGCCTACCCCGCTATATGCGGGATACAGCGTGAAGTTAAAAAAAAAGTAAACATTTAGTATTTCAACTCCCGACCATCGTTTCCCAAACGACTCAATCATATCCCCAATTCTGACGTAAGTTATGACTGACATAAATATTACATTAGATCCTGACGCTAAATACAAACATTAATGATAGATCGAGGCACAAAAGTATGGCGATCGAGAAAATTACAACTTTCATTCAAGCTAAATAGTGGACATGAAAAGTCCATTTGTCATAGTAAATTACTTTAACAGTATGATACAAATTACTGACTATAGCATGACATATATAATAGCCATTTCTTAAATAATCCATATATATCTTTCTTTTTTTTTTCAAATAAAGTGCGGAGTTGAGTTCCGCAACTTAGCACGCCTCGAATTTGGGCAGTAATCGGCGAACGGAGAATCTTGACACTAGGTTCCCTCTGATAGCTCTGCTATGTGGCATAAAACATGATAATAGGCTTTTTTATACACTTCTAAATGTCTATAAAATGATATAAAAGTGAAATCTCTCTACAATCTAATAAAAGATCTCGGCCTGTCTAGAACATTTCATTTCTAGCATATATTTCAAAGGATGCATTAGTAGGATCAAATTTGCTTAGATTGAAATAAAAGTTTGAATAATGTAGAAGATGAGCATTAGTGATGGCTTAAACAGCCCTTTTAAGCCAACATTTGGCTCGCGAGCTCGTCTCCCAGCAACAGAATGTTGCTGTCCATCCATAAAATCCTAAAGTATATTTTTCTCTAATACAATAACTTCATTTTCTTTCAGAATGTTACATCCACTGGTACTACTGCTAACAATCAGTCAAATCTTTCCAACATCAGCCATAGTAAACTGTCGAACAGCATGCACGCGGTGTTTAGAGAAATACGACCCTCCCGAGCTACTAGAAGTTTACTGTTCCATGTGCGACGAATGCATGGAGAGGCGACAAGAGTCGCGCAGGAATGTAGACCAAAACCGACGACAAAACGATGTGGCTTATCCGATGGACAATGGGCCAGGTACACAGTTTTTAGCCGATTTAAAAAAGAAGGTTCTCAATTCGACTGTATTTTTTTATTGGGATTGGGAAACAATTCTGATTATTCTTGTTTCTATATAATAAGCCTTTTGACGCCTGTCGCAGACAGACGCAGAGGCAACCGTGTAACTGTAAACGCGACAGGTTGTGGGTTCGATTCCCACTCCAGGAAACGTAAAAGTTCAGTATTTTCATTTCCTGGGTTTGGTAACAAAGCAAAGCGCGGCGTTGAGTTCCTCCACTCAGCATGCAATGCCTCAATTCGGCGGAAAGTGTGAAACGGAGTGTCTTAACACTAGGTTTTCAGGTTCCCTCTGCCTACCCTGCTATATGCGGGACACAGTGTGAAGCTAAATATATATATTACGTAGCTAGTATTTATGATGTGGTCCCATTTAAATTTAGTTAGGATCATACAAATAATTTGTAATTTATTCGTATATGTTTCCTAAGCATTTTGTTTGAAGGCGATTTTCCCTTTTTGTTAAAATTGTGTTGCTTGAAATTTAAGATTCAGTAATTCGATTACTTGATGGCCCAAACCTTATAAGGATTCTTGACTCATGTCCTCTTTGCTCGAATACTTTTTTGGTCCCTGACCTTTCGCATCCGGTCCACCTTCGCCTCAAGTTTCTTGAGGTCCAGGGCGTTACTGATCTTCGTGATGGATGTCACTCGTTTCGTTTGGTGGTCTTGACGAAATTATCAGTGCGTTGTGGTTTAATTTAAAAAGTATTAAAATAACATAAAAACAGAAATTATGACTGTACTGAAAAGTACGCATTTTCGATTTACCAACTTTTTCACGCCTGGTAGGGAATGAATTGTATAATAAAATACATAAAGATATGACACTATATTCTCTCTGCATAGTTTCAAAAGGAGGTAAAATATATGAAACACAGCGTCGTAAAAACCTTGAATTATATCTTTTTGCGTGTAATTTTTTCAAAGACAAAGTCAGACCAATTAGATGACAGAGTGAATACTAAGTAATTAATGGTAATTCCTTCTAATAAACACTGTTAATTAAAGTATTTCGCTACTGTACAATATAATCATTAAAAACAAGAAGTTCAAAACGAATACAGTAGAAACTTCGTAATGACAAAAATTGTTAAGCGCCTGTCTGCCTGTGAAACGCGACAGGTTGTGGGTTCGATTCCCACTCCACGAAATGGAATTTTTCATTTTCTGGGTATGGTAACAAGGCAAAGCGCGGCGTTGTGTTCCGCCACTCAGCACGCAATGCTTCAATTAGGCGGAAAGTGGGTAACGGTGTCTCTTAACACTAGGTTCTTTCTGCCTACCCTGCTATATGTTTGTTGTATTATTTAAGATTTTTTCTTTATGTATAATTTCAAGTGTGCAATAAAGTTTTTCTATCTATCTATCTATCTATATGCGGGATACAGCGTGAAGCTAATGTATGTATGTTAAGAACAACATCACGGTTTATCCCGCATAGCAGGATAGTCAGAGACCTTAGTGACAAGACACTCATTTCACGTTCTGCTTTGTCAGAAGAGTTTTGCCACTTGATACACAACGTCATGAATTTGGGCGGAAAGCATCGAACGAAGTGTCTAGAGATTAAGTGCTGACTATCATTTATCATTTTAGATTCGTTTAATAGATTTCTACGAATGAGTAACTTTCGTAGTTATAATATAAGTTAGATATAGTTTTCTAATTCACAGTATTATTACAACAAAATCAAAAATCTCTGTTCCAGACTGCATACCTATCATCGATGAGTATTGTATCCCAGGCAATCCTAACACTACTACATCAACTACTACGACTACAACAACACTTCGTCCTTTTATTCCGCGACCGATAGTAAGACCTTGTCCCCCCATACCATGTGTACCACCCATACCATGTGTACCTCCCATGCCTTTCCCAATGTGCAGAATGTGTCCTACGGCAATGTGCCCGACCACAGTAACTACAACATCAAGCTCATATCAAAGCGCGAAATCAATAGAAGATGTATCTCATAATATTAACGGGTTATATTTTTATTTAGGCGTCCCTAATAAAATGTTGAAAAACTTAAAAGTGATGCGTCCTTAAATAAATAGAAAAAATGAAAAGAATTACAGATTGCAGAATAAATTATTACAGTGTTAGTTGTTTTTACATTCGTATGAAATTAGTAAGTTCGATTATCGCTCGTGACAAATTGTTATCAATGTTTTTAAAGAATTTTTTTTTTTTTTAACTTCACGCTGTATCCCGCAAATAGCAGGGTAGGCAGAGGGAATCTCAGAACCTAGTGTTAAGACACTCCGTTCTCTTTCAACAAATCCGTTCCCCACTTTCCGCCAGATTGAGGCATTGCGTGCTGAGGGGTGGAACTCAACGCCACGCTTTGCCTTGTTATCAAACCCAGGAAATAAAAAAATCCATTTCCTGGAGTGGGAATCGAACCCAAAACCTGTCGCGTTTACAGTCGCACGCTTGTGCTTCTGCGTCACGACAGGCGTTTAAGACGTTAAGAAGAATTTAAGTGTAGATATATTCCTTGAAGACAGCTTCACATTATTTGTCGTATAACATGGCCATCAGAGAATCCAGTGTCAAGACACTCCGTTCTCTACTTTCCGCTCAAGATTGATATTTAACTTTCTTGCCACCACTTAACTGGGTTTGGTAACAAAGCAAAGCGCGGCGTTGACTTCCGCCACTCAGCAAGCAATGCCTCAATTCGGCGAAAAGTGGAGCTTTGTTACCAAACCCAGGAAATGAAAATACTAACATTTCCTGGAGTGTGAATCGAACCCACAACCTGTCGCGTTTACAGTCGCACGCTTGTGTCTCTGCGCCATGACAGACGTTATAACGTAAAATGTACACAGTTTATTATATTTAAGCATTATCACGTAACTCGAACTCAAACGTGACCATTTAAAGTTTTCCAATCAACAGACACACGACACAAATTATATGCGTAATGACTGTTATAATCGATATTTTAAATATAAATTTAAGAGTTATTATCGATATTTTAAACATAGGTTAGGAAAGAAATGTAAAAAGAGAACGGAGTGTCTTAACACTAGGTTCTCTGATATCCTCTGGCTACCCTGCTGTGTGCGGGATACAGCGTGAAGCTAAAAAATAAATAAATAAATTATTTGGGCCATCATGGCACAGTAGGATATCGTGATCTGAAGACAGATTGGCTGCAAGTTCGATTTCCGCTCAGGGCAATGATTTTCATTTCCTCCGTTCTCGTAAGATAAAGCGCGTCGTTAAGTTCCGCCACACAACACCTAATGTTACAATTTGGGCGGAAAGCGGAAAACGAAGTGTCTTAACGCTTGATTCCCTCCGACTACCATTTTACGAGGTATAAAACGTGATGATAGAAAAAAAGCAAAATCGTTTTTATTATATTATTTTTATTACTTAGTGTCCCATCTCTTTGAAATAAGGACAAAGTGTTAAAATAAAAAAAAGAAAGAAAATATAATAGAAAATACCATTTTATTTAACAATACAGGGGAATAAACCTACACTAAAACAATTATTATTTGACAAGAAACACAATAAAAAACAATAATTTATAACGGCATGATTCACTTATTTACCAACGTCCATTATATTTACGTTGGTAAATAGCGAATAATAACAAAGTGAATCGAACAGTATTTACCTATGATGCAATGAGAAAATTGCGAGAAAAATCATTATTTACGGTGAAATACATAAATAATAAATATGAGCACCTGTCGAAGCGTGCGACGTAAACGCGACAGGTTGTGGGTTCGATTTCCACCCCAGGAAATGTAAAAGTTTAGTATTTTGCTTTTCCTGGGTTTAGAAACACGGCAAAGCGCGGCGTTCAGTTCCGCCACTCAGCACGCAATGCCTCAATTCGGCGGAAACTGGGGAACGGAGTGTCTTAACACTAGGTTCTCTGGTTCCCTCTGCCTACCCTGCTACATGCGCGATACAGCGTCAAGCTAAAAAAAAATAATATTTTATTCTATATTTTACTCAAATTTAAATTTAGCAACTGTTTTGAATTCCAGCAGAATAGGGAAAACGAAGTGTCTTGACACTCAGTTCTCTTCGACTATCCTGCTAAGCAGGAGAAAGCGAGAAGCTGCAAAAAACATAATTCTATTGGATATGCCTTGGAAAATAAATCGAGACGCTTGCGTGCTGAGTGGCGGAACTCAACGCCGCGCTTTGCCTTGTTGCCAGACCCAGGAAATAAAAATACTATATTTCCTGAAGTGGAAATCGAATCTACAACCTGTCGCGTTTACAGTCACACGCTTGTGCCTCTGCGCCACGACAGGCGTTCAATTTCGCGTTCGAAAATTAATTATTAGCATCTAAATCATACTAATGTGATACAAAAGCAGTTAGCTGAAATTTATATGCGTGTTTTGTGGCGTGGAATGTTCTGTAATGATCAACAAGTGTTCGCGTGCCTTGCGGCTGTACCCTTGAAACTTGAAAGTTCTAACTTCGAACTGCCTTATTACAATCTTTATCATCGTGTTCACGATTTTTCTTATATGTAATAAACTCAATGTAAAATAAGGCATCAGACTACAAAGGCGATTAGTTGTGGGTTCGATTCTTACTCAAAGGAAAAATCAATGTCCAAAGCAAATAATAAAATGATACACAATAACTTATTACACGTGTTATTTAAAAATCAAAAAAAAATCCAAATCAAAATCAATACATTCTTTGTTCTAATAGACTGTTACTAGTACTTTTTAATTTTCAAATAACATAAAGATGTCAGTATTGTCAGTCCTAACAAAAACTTACTACCGGAAACTCAACAGTTCCTCTTTTAATATATAAATTTAAATTTATAATATATTCACAACTATGATGAGCCTCCCGAGTGAGCAGCATTTAACTCCACACATCAACATCAGTATAGTATTTTTGGCAGAATAATATACAAAGAAAGAAAGCAAAGAAAGTAACTTCACGCTGTTTCCCGCATAGCAAGACAGAGAGGGATAGTCAGAGAACCTAGTGTCAAGCCACCCCGTTCGTCTCTTTCCGCCCGAATTCGAGTTATTTGCATATTAAGTGGCGAAACTCACTGCCTTACTTTGCCTTACCACAGCGAAGAAATAAAAATAACTTAAATATAAATAATTTTGGGTAAATCGAACGAATCTACGATGGCCTCACTATAAGAACAATAATGAGATATTTTAACCGGATTAATCGCATATCTTAATATTCGCAAATACATTTTTGAAAGAAATCTCGAACCAAAATGATAATTATATTATAACTCATCACTCATTTCAATACCAATAAACTCTAAACTAAAAAAAATAACAAAAGCAAAGCGCGGCGTTGAGTTCTGCCACTCAGCACGCAAAGCTTCAATTCAGCGGAAAACGGAGTGTCTTAACACAAGATCTAAGGTTCCCTATGCCTACCCTGCTATATGCGGGATACAGCGTGAAGTTAAAAAAACCACCCAACAAACATTAACTACTATCAATCGGATAATACGATAACAAACGAGCATCAGCTACGTGCTCAGATACTCAATGTGTAATTACCAGTCTCTTATGGCTTTAGTAACCTTACCTTGCCAACCTTTTTAGGTACCGAGGTTCCATTCAACGACTGGAACTACTTTACCACTTTTTGCTGGGATTATATACGTTCAATGTAAACGTAATTAAACACCGCTAATGGTCTTTGAATGTGCTTTGAAAATGTAAGGACTTTTTAAGTATCGGGTAACATTTTTTTTTAGCTTCACGCTATATATCGCACATAGGCAGAGGAAACTAGAAAACCTAATGTTAGGACACTCCGTTCTCTTAAGATTTCGTTCCCCCACATGAAATTTTTATTCTTGCAGAATATGAGCTGGTGACTTTTACACATATAATTTTAATATGCTTATAATAATTATCGTCTATTTAAATCATTAGCAGTTAAAAATATTAAAGAAATAAGAACGTAATTTGAAAATTATTGTTTTTACTTTCATACTCGAAATTATGTCAATATTGTTTATTTTAAACAATAACATCAATATATATAAGCAAATATAAAAACAATTATTTATGTAGAATAGAAAAAAATAACAAAAAGAGTTTCTTTAAATATTTTTTTTATTTACAGAACGGAATGATGTCTACAATATTATTTTTACCTTCACGCTGTATCCCGCACATAGCAGGATAGGCAGAGGGAACCTGAGCACTTAGTGTTAAGACACTCCACTTTCTTTTAACATTTCCGTTTCCCACTTTCCGCCTAATCGAGGCATTGAATGCTCAGTGGCGGAACTCAACGCCTCGCTTTGCCTTGTTACCAGAACGAGGAAATGAAAATACTAAATATTAATTATTACATACTAAAAATATTTAATATTTTAATTCCCTGGACATATAAAGCGTAAATCAAAAAAAATCTAGTTTAAAGTCTACTTTAGTTACCATATAAAATTCTCCGGGGTGGTCGTCTGAGCTGAGCACCATAAGCCGCCGAGTCGGGCTCCGAATCCGGCACACAGGTACCAATTATGATTCCCATTTTCACCATAACACTACGTCCGGTTACACACCATCACATACACACACTACACAATTACTCCTAAACCAAACTTATTTCAAAATACAAGTTTAACTTTAGAAAAAAATATATTTTCAAAAATTTAAATGACTTAGATAATTAATTTATAATACGCAACGCCAACTATTTTCTGTTAAGAAAAAACTTTGAGCGTACGTTCGATACGAAGCGAGAAACACAACTGCTCAGTGTCACCGTCACTGGCGAGGCGATACGTCATATTAGCCATGCGTCACTAAACGCCGGTCTGACCTGGCTGACGGCGTTAGAACATGGATTGTCAAGATAAGAGTAGAAAAGTTCAAGAAACCGTCCTATTTCCTAGGCGCCTAGTAAAAGGGTAATGACTGTCCACTGAGTACGTCTAAAAATAGATCACTTAACACGTTTTAATCAGTTGGCACATTTTTTTTAAATGGGAAGAAAGAGTTGGATTCGGACTATATTTTTAATGTTTTGTATAGTTTCTTTAGCTTTTTTATCTCACATAGCAGGTTAGGTAGAGAGAGTCTAGTGTCAAGACACTCTGTTCTCCAGTATCCGACCAAATTTGAAACATTTACGTCTTATCTTATCTATCTATATGGTATCTATATGGTTTGCGGCGTTGAGCTCCGCCACTCATCACGCAATGCCTCAATTCAGCGGAAAGTGGGGAACGAAGTGTCTTAACACTAGGTTCCCTCTGCCTACCCTGCTATATGCGGGATATATGCGAATAACTCAAAAACTACTTGTCAGATCTTAACTAAATTTAAATGGGACCACATCAGAAGGACTTGCTATCATATAAAAAAAAATCACCAAAATTGGTTTACCCAGCAAAACATTATACATGTTACACATAAAAAAGCAGTCGAATTAAGAATTTTTCTGTATTGAAGTCTTAAAAAATGACATCGTATAACTAAAGTAGCAGATCATTTGTACATTTGGCTAAACCCCATACATTTTATAAAATCCATGGCCAGTAATTGCCAAGACTAAAATATGAATATTTCCCTGCATTTCGATTTTTCCAATTAAGTCCTAACGAGAAGTGAATCTCGAACGTCAGCATTTTGCTAAATGGGCTCTTCAAAAAGATTTTTAATGAAAATCATGAATTTTCTATTCATCGATGCTATTAACTATTAAATACTAAATGAAAAAAGCAACTTAACGCTGTAACTCGCATAGAAGTCGCATGTAAGTGAGGAACGGAGTGTCTTAACACTAGGTTCTCTGGTTTCCTCTGCCTACCCTGCTATATGCGGGATACAGCGTGAAGTTAAAAAAGAAAAATATATATACTGTACTTCAGCAGTTTCACGCTTTATGCCGCATAGAAATGCAGTCAGAGTGAACGTAGTGTCTGGACACTCCGTTCGCATTCCTCCCTAATTTAAGACATTACGTGTTAAGTGGTGCAACTTAACGCTGCACTTTGTTTAGCCAGAACGGAGAATTGAGCATAGTTTAAATTCAACTAGTGGCCCCGGTGACGCGTTAACAACGCGTTGTCTTTAGTAATGTCTGTATATGTCATTTTATATAAACTTGAATGTCAAACCATGGTAGTGTGTGTAACATTTATTTTATTAATTAAATATACTTTTTATGCATTATTTAAAAATAGCATTCTGCACTCCTTATAAACTATAAGTGCTCACTCCCTCATGCTCCGCTTAATTTTTTCGTAGAACGGGTGCCAAAAAGCGAAAGCCACGTATGATATCTATATAGATAAATGCACCGGGCGAATCGAACTCCACAACCGATCGCGTTTCAGTCATCGTGCATGATCGCCCCAAATACTAAATGTTTTTCGGTTGCTTAATTATTATTATAAATCGCCTGAGTTTCAGTGGAAATATGATGGGAGCATGTTCCTCAATTAGATTTATGCAGGTATGAAATTTTACCCCCGTAGCGGGCACGTGTACGAGACTGTGTAGAGCAGTGCTTACTCCTCCGTCTTGGCTCCGCGACCACTATCATGTCAAAGACGAACCGCCAAATATCCAGGATGTGTGTTCCGGGCCCTGGATGCTGGCATGCCAGGTTTTCCCTTTCCCACCCCCATCCTTTCCCCAAAATGTGGTGGTTCCGGGATAGCGACTTTCTACCACATTATCCTCCCTTCCATCTGTATCCCTAGGTTGCAACGCATCTAGTCATTCTTGTGTTGTAGATGCTCTATGGCGAAGGTAACCACTTACCATCAGGCGGTCCTTCGTTGTTTCCGCCATCCGGAACCACAGCAAGGGTCTAATGTAAGTTGACAACTCAATTCAACTCAATGGATACTTTCCAGGGCAGGGTTTTTACCTGTAAATGCTTTATTTGCTTTAATTTGTTTAAATTAAAAACAATTTTAACTTACATGAAAAAAAGGGGAATTGAGAACAATTCGACTGTATTATTTATGAATTTGATTATTATTTTTTATATGATAGCTAAGTGCTTCTTTTGTGGCCTCATTTTAAGATTGGACAAGCAGTTTTTGAGTTATTCGAAATAATTCTTTTTATTAAACGTAAGGAACATCTGGGTTAAAATGTTAATACAATAAATAAAATATATCAACGAACTAAAGTCACTTTAACTAAAAGTTAAATAAATTTATACTATTTAACCTTTAAAAACACAAATTACTCCAACACAAACAAAACCATAATATTTTCACATAAAAAAACAAATTAAAGCATACAGACCACGTACAAACAAGGAATAAGGAACACAATCAGAATGGACAAGTAGTTGCAACACTTGTTAATATCCGTAAAGAGCGCAAAGCAATGAAAACGGAAAATCTATATACAATGTATCAAGGGCATATAAAGTAAATCCACTCCTAGTTCTGGTTAATGAAATGGAAAATGAGGCAAGCTTCAGTATATGACGTAGTGTTTCAATATGTTGTGTTTTTCTTTTTAGCTTCACGCTGTATCCCACATATGGCAGGGTAGGCAGAGGGAACCTAGTGTTAAGACACTCCGTTCCCCACTTTCGGCCGAATTGAGGCATTGCGTGCTAAGTGGCAGAACTCAACGCCGCGCTTTGCCTTGTTTCTAAACCTAAGAAAAAGAAAATACTGAACTTTCACATTTTCTGGAGTGGGAATCGAACCCACAACCTTACATGCGTTAATTATTTAAGTGAAAGTAGTGATTTGTCACTCTATCATCATTCTCTCGTAAATATTGACTTTACTGTATATTTCTTTATAGCGTGGTTGGCAGCGTTTAACTGTAAACGCTATAGGTTGTGATTATAGTTATTTTTTTTTATTTCTCTCTTGTTCTGATAAGACAAACCACGGCGTTAAGATCCACCACTCAATTCACAAAGTCTCGATTTTGGGCGTAAAGTGGAGAACGGAGTGTTAAACACTAGCTTCTCTATATCCTTCTATTGGTGATAAATCGTGAAGCTAAAACAAACGTACTAAATATTTTCGTTGCACCTACACACATAATTTCCTTCAACATAACTTAGCCAGTAGTCACCATGTCAACATGCATATAATGTGTTTCTAAATATATACATGTTAGGTTAAATATTAACGTGGCCTTTGCGTGTCACAAATCTGACTCCGGGACAATTATGGGCCACTTCGAGCTGTCCTTGACTGGTCTTTTAAGGACTTGACGTAATAAACGCTACAAAAATGACATCTGCGCACGAACTTAGGCTTCCTGATATTACTAGAAATAAAGGCCATATAAAGCAAACATTTTATTAGCTTCACACTGTATCCCGCAAATAGCAAGACAGGGAGAGGAATCTGAAAACCTACTGTTAAAACATTCCATTCTCTTAAGATATCCGTTCCCCAGCTTCTGCCGAATTGAGGCATTGCGTGCTGAGTGGCGAAAATAAACCCCACCCTTTACCTTGTTACTAGAGCGAGGAAATGAAAATACTAAACATTAATCAGTATAAATATTCAATATTTTCTTTTCCTATAGCGGGAATCAAACCCACAACCTCGCGTTGATAGTCGCACGCTTGTACAACTGGCCTCAAATAAAAAAAAACATACATTTCATATGTAACATTATGAAATAAGTAAACATATATAATTACCAATCCACATACATAATCACCACATTGCAACTTTGCAAAGAGACCGCAGATGCCATACACAGATGGGACTAATTTGGAAGCATAACACAAATAACACGACAGCCGTACAACCAGATTGCGGCTATCAGTATGATATACATCGAGTGTACCCAACATTGTATACCAACGTATTCATTTATTCTCGCCTTAAAATTTAGGACACAGAGTCTATATTCCGCCTTAACGCATGTACTGGCGCAAAGGTTCAAGCGTGCGACTGTAAACGCGAGAGGTTGTGAGTTCGATTCTCACTTCAGGAAATGAAAATTTTAACATAATATTTAATGTTTTCATTTCCTGCGTCTGGTAACAAGGAAAAGCGCGGCGTTGAGTTCCGCTATTCAGCACGCGGTGCCTCAATAAGGCGGAAAATGGGGAACGGAAATGTTGAAAGAGAACGGTGTGTCTTAACACTAGGTTTTCAGGTTCCCTCTGCTTACCCTGCTATATGCATGATATATGCGTGAAGTTAAAAAAAAAGAGTTTATATTCCTTATGAAAGATACATAAAGGTGATACTCTGTACGTCGAACAAAGACAAATTAAGGGTCTAAATCAAACTTGAACCGGTCGACAAGTTTTTCCTGATTGCTTTTTGTTTTCTGTCCACAGCATCAAAGGCCGGGATTAGCCAAGATAAGATATTCCATATATTTTTTCACAAAATTGACTGACAAAGGGGCCATCTTGAAAGTGGGTCGCAGCAAAGATTGCCTTCAAATTGGCTGGTCAATATTCTGAAATTTCGTTTGGCCTTGTACTCAAAATAAATATTTTTGTTGTCATCTTTGGAATACAAAGGATAATATTGTTATTAGCAACAATGAGCGTCAGCCTTCTCGCTGATTGATTTGAAGGTAAAGGATGTCGAGACGTCGGTCGACGTTATGAGCTGATTCTAAATGTGATAACAGACATTATGGCAACCGCCCGTATGAAGTTTGTGCCAAATATTGTGGACAAAGGTATATATATAAATTATATATAAATGTACTGGAAGATCTTTGTGTCTCTAATATTTTAGGTAAGTTTGACGATCTGTTTATCAGCTTTTAACCTACATCAAAAAAAGAAGGTTCTCTATTCAACCGATTAACCATTTTGATGATTCTTTTTTATACAGAAATATAATAAAAAAATATAAGTGCTATTTTTTTTTTTTTTTCTTTTTTTTTTTTTTTTTTTATGGATACCGATGGCAAACGAGCAGAAGCGACCGCCTGATGGTGGGTGGTTAGCCTTCGCCCATGAACATCTACAACACAAGAGATGTACCAGATGCGTTGCCAACCTAGAGGATACAGACAAAGGGAGGGATAATAGTAGTCCGGCTATCGGAACCACCACATTTTGGGGAAAAGGGATGGGTGGGAAAGGGAAAACCTGGCTTACATGCCATCGAACCGAAATTCACACAAGATATTTCTTTTCTTCTTTCTTTCTTTTCTTTTTTCTTTCTTTCTCTCGTGCTTTCAAAGCCTGTTCCCTGACACTGATGAAGTGGCCCAGGTTGGAGCCATACTTGCACTGGAACTTCCCATCACCAAAGGGTTATTAAAAATCTAATTGCGCAAATGGCATGGCAAGGAAGCCATACTCAAATACTTCCTGCAGCCTGCTTTACCCAGCAAACATCACATAAACCAAGATATCTACTTTATTTCTTATAATCACGCTCCATAAATCAATACCCTCCTTTGACATCAAAGACGTGTGTAACGAGGTGGGTATAACGAGGTAAGGACATACATTACGTCATCCAGCTCTATGGTATATTGTGGAAAAGATAAATGAGGCTACTAGGATCTGAATGGCGTAATCAAAGCTTGCTTTTTAGCTTATAGAATGCAATTTGTCACCTTTATTTGCCTCATGAGACTAGAATTTTCCACTTTGTTCGTGCGCGTAAATTACATTAGAAAAGGGGTCAAGCACCTATCTATTTCCTTCATATGCTTCTTGCACTTCGAATGGAACATAAATAAGAGCTATCTGTAATATTACTCTCGTTAGTAAGAGAGGCCGCAGGAACAGCGTTTGATTGTAAAAGCAAGCTGGATTGGGTTGTGGGTTCGACTCCCCACCTCGGTGAAATGATTAAGAGAGTAGCCAGGGCTGGAGTCAGCCCCGGACACTTAAATGGAACGCAAAGAAAACACAATTAAAATGATTTTACTGCCTTATTTTTATAGTTTATATTATTTTTTAGTTTATATTATTTTCATAATTAGTAGTAATATCATATTTTTACTACTACTCCGCTCCCTTCTCCTCCCATATATTAAAATAATTTTCATTTCCTCGTTTTTAATAGGACCAAATTGAGGCATTGAATTCCGTCAATTAGTGGCCATCATTTCTCTATTCCAGATGGAAAATGGAGAAGAAAGATCCAGAACTGTTAATCACCCACAAAGCGGTAAAACTGCTTTTCTCTAATAATCCTAAAGAATGAATACAAACAAATCTTATATACAAACGTAATTTTATACATCAAACGTAATGATTCAATACTTTTTATAAAAAAATTACTATGTATGGAATAAATAACACATACTTATTGCTTAAGTGAAGGCAAAAGTTCTTCAATGCATACATTATATAAATAAACTTTGACGTGTCTGACAGTAAAGTGATTGATACTGGGAAGGATATTTGTATTGAAAATATCACTTATCATTAGACATATATAGATCGTTATGGAGATCACTTTGAGTGGCCTCTTTCACTTGGTCGGATTGACTTCTGCGGATTTTTGAATTATGATTTTTTCCACGCTGAATCCTTCCGCATATAAGCAGGGTAGCCAGAGGGGAACCTGAGAACCTAGTGTTGTTCGACACTATGTTCCCTTAATTTCCAGCCGAATCGAGGCATTGTGTGCTGAGTGGCGCAATCAACGCTGCGCGCTTTTGCCTTTTGTTACTAAACCTAAAATAAAAAAAGGAATACTAAACTTTTACATTTCCTGAAATGGGAATCGAATTCACAACCTGTCGCGTTTATCATGAATATTAAGGGAATCTCGTTCACTTTTAGTGTTAAATAAAAAGACTCTTGGATCTCATTTTATCATTAATTAATAAGTGAAGGGGCAAAAATTTTGGATTCCTATTTTCTATGAAAAACTACGACAGAGTAATATGAAAATTGGTATACATATAGCATACATGGAGAAGAAGTGTTAGATGAATGAATGAAGAAGTTTTTTTTTTTTTTTTTTTTTTTTTTTTTTTTTTATGGATAACTGATGGCAAACGAGCAGAAGGACCACTCCGATGGTAAGTGGTTACCTTTCGCCCATGAACATCTACAACACCTCAGAGATGTACTAGGATGCGTTGCCAACCTAGAGGATACAGATGGAAATGGAGAATAATGTAGTAGTCCGCCATCGGAACCTCACCACATTTTGGGAAAGGATGGAGGGAAAGGGGAAAACTCCGGCTTACATGCCATCGAACCTGAACACATCATAAGAAATTTGGCGGTTCGTCTCTTGACATGATAGTGGTCGCGAGCCAGACGGAGGGACGAACCTCCTACCACCAAACAAAAATGCAAAGCGGATTACCACTCTACCATATGTTTAACGTAATTTGTTTTGTAAAGGACATTTGGTATCGCAGTGTAAATTTCATTACTCTGTGTCAATTGTGACTACTAGTATTAAGTTATTATATCCTCTATATTATATATTGTTATTATTATACTACAAACGATTCGACATCCAATGTTTGATAACTCTAGATAGACAAAAAGTGAAAAACAAAAACAGTTTCACGCTTTAACCCGCATACAGCAGAATGTAGCCAGAAAAACCTATTCTCAAGACACTACGTTCGCCGGTTTCCATCCAAATTTACTGGAGATTGAGCGTTAAACGAGGAACTCAATCGTGCGCGTTACCGTAACAAAAACTGAATAATATTATTCTTTCCATATATACACCGAACGATACAGAGCAAAAAAAAAAAAAATATATCATCAGTAATTTTATTTTTAATCACTACAGCTTAATGCTCTCAGAGAGTAAATATATGCATATAAAAAAAAAAAAAAAAACTTCGCTTCGACTATTCCATTAGCGCACAACGTACACTGATGTATCGACCTGTCATTTACCATGCAAATAGCCAGGGGCATGACGTAGTATATTAGGAAATGAAATAATAAATGTACTTATTTTAAACGTTAAGGAGGTGAAAATGGGCTTTTTTTTTTTTATGGATACCTCCCCTCGGATGGCAACGAGCAGAAGCGCGTGACCACCTTGATGGTAAGTGGTTACCTTCGCCCATAGACATCTACAACACAAGAGATGTACCAGATGCGTTGCCAACCTAGAGGATACAGATGGAGCGGGAGGACAATGTAGTAGTCCACTATCGGAACCACCCAGGCACGCTCTGGGGAAAGGATGGGTGGGAAAGTGGGAACCTGGCTTTACACATGCCATCGAACCGGAACACATCATAAGATATTTGGCGGTTCGTTCCTTGACATGATAGGGTGGTCGCGAGCCAGACGGAGGACGAACCTCCTACCACCAAAACAAAAACTTTGTATAGATGTTTGTAACAAGAAGATATAGGTGCATCTTTGGTTGGCGCGATCTCAATGGCGCAGAGGCACGCTGCGTGCGTGACTGTAAACACGTCAGGTTGTGCGTTCGATTCCCACACCAGGAAATGCAAATATGAATATAAAATTTTGTATTTTCATTTCCTGGCTCTGGTAATAAGTTGCAGCGTTGAATTCCGCCGCTCAGCACGCAATGCCTCGATTCGGCGGAAAGTGGTAAACGGAAATGTTAAAAGAGAACGGAGTGTCTTAACTTAAGTTGGATTTGAACTCATAACCAATGTGGTAATTTAAACACTATTAGATTGCTACTTGTAAATTTATTAAATTATTATACGCTAGCTGTATCCTACGACTTTGTTTGCATAGATTATAAAACCTAAAAACCCATTGTCCCGCGTTTTCGTAGGAATTTCAACAAATACTCTCATAGTGCTCCCCTTACACTCCCCAAGGAGCCTACATGCCAAAATTCAGCAAACTTTCTATGGTCAGTAGTTTCATCTATACTTAGTCTGTCAGTCAGTCAATAACACAAACGATTTATATATAGTATATATGGAACAAAACCGCGGGCAAAAGTTAATGGGCGTTTTCCTCAAGGAAATTAGAATTTATCATTGTCATAATATTTCTTCACAATTACATGAAAAATTAATATATATTACAGAAAGCATCTTTGCATACAAAGGAGTCATTGAACAGTTAACTAATGTTAAGGAAAATCATTTCTTCAACTCAATTATAACTTGAATATTAAATCGATAAAGTTAGGGGAAACACGACTACTTGCATTTTAATGTCATCCTAGCATACAACGCTTTTAACTATCAGGAATTAGAATTTGTTACTTATAGGACAAAAAAGAAAAACGATTTCAAATAAAATGCACAAAAAGATACTATTTTTGCGTACAACTTAAAAACTGCTAGTCAGATCTTAACTACATTTAAATGTGACCACTTCAGAATCACTAGGCATACATAGCTTCACGCTGTATCCCGCATATAGCAGGGTAGGTAGAGAGAACCTAGTGTTAAGACAATCCGTTCCCCACTTTTCGCCGGGTTGAGACATTGCGCACTGAGTGGCGGAACTCAACGCGGCGCTTTGCCTTGTTACTAGACCCAGGAACAGAAATTATTAAATATTATTAAAAAACGGAACATAGCCGAGCTATATACTTCTAATTGGTGTCCGTTTTAAAGAATAACAATGTAAACTTTTGCGTATTATAAATTCGTCCCGTCTTGTTGTATAAAAGTAATAACAACTTCAATATGTACGACATATTGTACAAATCGATATAATAATACGTGAGAAGGTTTGTTGCAAAGGCGAAAGGTGGCCCAGAGGCATAAGCGTGCGACCGTAAACGTTGCACATTGTGGAGTTCGATTCCCACACTAGAAATAGATTTTTATTTCCTGGGTTTTGATAACAGGAGCAAAAGCGCGGCATTGAGTTCTGTCACTCCTTTTTATTTTCATTCAGGAAATTGGAGAACGGAGTGTCTTAACACTAGGTTCGCAGGTTCCTCTGCCCACCCTGCTATATGCGGAATACCGGGTAAAGCTAAAAAAATTATTTCTGACTACCGTGCTATACGTGAAAAATGCGTGAAACTGAAAAATTAACTGTGAAGTCATATATTCCAATAAGCCTAAATAACTGGAAAAAGCTAAGCTACCCTCGTACAAGTTTAATTGGTACATAGATTGACACATTGTACAGTAGTACGGGCCGGTGCGTCCGATGGTTTTCATCGATTTTGCGTTAGAATAACTAGTTTTCAGCGTGTTCTGCTTGCTATTAGCAAATTAAAGCTCCTTAGTACTATGTAGAGGGGTAGATAATAAATATATTTTTAGTGGATTCGGTGCCTAGTTTAGCCAATGTAGAATAGATTTAATGAGATAGATATATACATAAAACCTCTATGGAATCTCACTAACAAAAAATCTTACACTATGCCATAATGGTGTCTAAATATAAATTCATTTTGCTTTGCGCTAAGTATAATAATACATTGGTAGTGTGGTTTGAGTTGAAATTGTTGATATACTTGAGCTATTTTTAAATATTTCTTTAATACAGTTGCCAGGTTAATATTAATTTTCAAAACAGACCCTCAATACTCTACACATGACATGGCAAATTTAAAATGAACAAAACAAAATAGAAAATCATATATAATTAGCTTCCTCGCTATGTGGGATAAAGCATGTAACTGCTTTTATTTATAATTTTAACATAAATATAATTATTTATTATACCAATATTTAGTATTACAGAAAGAGATTTTTGGTGGTAGGAGGTTCGTGCTCCGTCTGGCTCGCGACCACTATCATGTCAAAGACGAACCGCCAAATATCTTATGATGTGTTCCGGTTCGATGGCATGTAAGCCAGGTTTTCCCCTTTCCCACCTATCCTTTCCCCAAAATGTGGTGGTTCCGATAGCGGACTACTACATTATCCTCCCTTT
>JAKGSA010001750.1:0-39705 GCA_033558755.1 Philaethria dido | reverse complement strand
ATATATATATATATATATATATATATGTATATTTATATATATATATTTCACATTTTATCTCTTTCTCCCCATAGGTTGAGTGGTTAACAACTGTATTGAAATGTGAAGCACCTCTCACGGAATTACTACGGCTTCAAACTGATTTACTACTGTCTTTAGAGCCGTCGCCTACCAAGGTAAGTGGGTTCAAATATTGCTAGTTATTTTTTGACTTGATTTTGACAAAATCTTTATAAATAGTAGTCTATGAGTTATTTTGATGTATAAGCTATGTTATTGTAAATTTTCATCTATATCCATTCAGTAGTTTTTCTATTAAAGACTAACAAACATACATCTATCGGAAAAGAACGGAGTGTCTGAACACTAGGTTCTCTTTGACTATGTAGATATTCGAAATTAAACGTGAAACCATAAAAAAAACTAAATAATAATAATCTGCTCGAGCAACACATCACTTCATAACAAAGTGTCTTACAGTGACGAGGCGTCCATACAACCCTGTTCCCACCGGCTTGCCTTAATTTTTAAAATGCTAGTATGAGACTTAAAAAAATAGGTCGCCAGAAAAATGTTGGGTATAAAATTGCAAAAAAACAAGTCCAGATCTAAAACCCTCTAAAAAAAGGTCATCACCAAAATGCGATAGTGAAATTACTAAATACCCTTACATCCTATACCTAAATTCCCTAAATGTACCGGCTTTTCTAAAAAATTACCGGCTTCCCTAAATATATACCGGCTTCCCTAAATATGTACCGGTTTCGCAAAACATTATCGGCTTCCCTAAATATATACCGGCTTCCCTAAATGTATACTGGTTTCTCTAAAAATTATCGGCTTCCCTAAATATATACCAGCTTCTCTAAAAATTACCGGCTTCTCTAAATATGTGTACCGACTTCCCTAAATACACACCGGTTTCCCGTCACCACGACAACAATCCGATTTATACCCGCGCCAATAGATGTTTCACATCAAAAATATAATAATAATCCACTCTGGCAACACAATGTGAGCCGTAACTGCGTCACTACAAAAAACGTAGTGTCTAAACACTATGTTCTCCCTGTTACAGATAGTAAAAGCGGATTTCAAGCTTCTACAAACACCTCGAGAGAGTATCACTTATCTTATCGATTTGAGAACTGACTTGGACGAGTTTATAGATTTAATGAAGGGAATGGTTGACACTATTAATGTTAATTTTAATGGTATGTATTTAAGTAATATTGAGTAATCTTGAGTAATATTGAATAATGTTAAGTAATTTTAAGTAATGTCAAGTAATGTCAAGTAATATTGAGTAATGTTAAGTAATTTTAAGTGATTTTAAGTAATGTCAAGTAATATTGAGTAATGTTAAGTAATATTAAGGAATTTTAAGTGATATTAAGGATTATTAGTTATAATAAGTAATAATAGTATATAAAGTAGGCAACTAAAATACTTGGACTCTCTTTGGAAAAAAATTTGTTATTTCCTAAGCTTAGTTAAGTGATATGAAAATATTGTGAAAGTTGACAAAGTTACGGACCACGTGTCATGTAGATATGTAAAAATATATATTTGATAGTTAGGTACTAAATAATACTTATAGAAAACGTATAAAAAATCAAAAGCAACGAGATTCGAACCCGTACCTCTTGGAAATTGAGTGTTAAATTGATATGTTTCTTAGAACGTATTTTTGTTGTTAGCATTTACACGTAATGGCTATAACAAAATGGCGGACAATTTTCCTACAAGCCATCTATTAGTAGTATTAAATGAAAGGCTTGCAAAGGGCGGATGATTTTTAAGTATATATAATTTTTAAATTTCAAAAATAAATATATAATATATATTAATTATAGAATCAGTATTGTTACTAATCTAAAATGGCCGCTATAAACAAAATGGCGGTTTTTATACAAACTATTCATCTATCAAAAAAACTATATAACTATATATCAAAAAAAATATTTCAAAGCAATTGCAAATCGCGGCGTTGAGTTCCGCCGCTCTATACGCAATGCCTATATTCGGTGGAAAGTGGGGAACGGAGTGTCTTAACACTAGGTTCCCTCTGCCTACCCCGCTATATGCGGGATACAGCGTGAAGCTATGTAATGTAATATGTATGTATTATTTATTATTATGTATAGTTGAGATTTTTCGAGTTTTTGAGTTATTCGTAATATATTTACAGAAGAACTAAGTCCACCAGTAATGCGTGATTTTGGGTTGGCGGTGTATGCGCCTCTGAGGGAACTCCTACCGCAGTACACTGAGGTTCAAATACAAGTGTTCCTGGCTTACTTGGACGATCCCAGCTTGAAACAGGTGGGGGTTCGAATTTTAGTAGTAAATGATAATTATCATAATTTTTGCCACTTAAAATATTTAGCAAAAGTCTAGTATTTTCATTTCTTGGGTTTGGTAATAAGGCAAAACGCGGCGTTGAGTTCCGCCACTCAACACGTAATGCCTCAATTCAGCGGAGAGTGGGGAACGGAGATGTTAAGAGAACGTAGTGTCTTAATACTAGGTTCTCAGGTTCTCTCTGCCTACCCTGCTATATGCGGGATAGGGCATATATAGATATTTTGGCAGTAAATTCTCTCTGCCTATCCTGTATTGGGTGGGTAATGCGTGAAGCTAAAAGAAATATATTTTCGTTTTCAATTTTAATAAAAAAACACTCCAGGAAATGGAATTTTTCATTTCCTGGGTTTGGTAATAAGGCAAAGCACGGCGTTGAGTTCCGCCACTCAACACGCAATGTGTCAATTCGGCGGAAAGTGGGGAACGGGGAGTGTCTTAACACGTCGGTTCTCTGGTTCCCTCTGCCTACCCCGCTATATGCGTAGCATAGCAGGGTAGGCAGAGGGAACCAGGGAACCGACGTGTTAGGACACTCCATTCTCTTTCAACAATTCCGTTCCCCACTTTCCACCGAATTGAGGCATTGCGTGTTGAGTGGCGGAACTCAACGTCGAGCTTTGCCTTGTTACCAAACCCAAGAAATAAAAATACTAAATTTTACATTTTCCTGGAGTGGGAATCGAACCCACAACCTGTCGCGTTTACAGTCGCCAGTGCCTCTGCGCCACGATAGGCTTTATAGTGCAATTATATATTTTTTTTCTGTTATATACAGGATGACCTTCTAGAATATTCCAGAGCGATCTTATCACTCGCTGATAAGACGGAAATGAGACTGATAACGGCTTACACTCGTGGTGTTGAAATTGCTGGAACCTCCATATACCCATTTTATGCACCCGCTGTAGAGGTAAGTGATATTAAATTCCGTTTTTCTATGTTTTTGTCTTGAGGACTCGAAAATCCTTCGAGTCCTTTCCTCTCAGCGCTCCCCCATACTCCCCAAGGAGCCCACATGTCAAATATCGTTATGAACATATATATGCCTTGAATTCGGACGGTAAAAGAAGAACGGAGTGTCTTAACACTACGCTCTCTCTGACTGCCCTGCTATGCGGAAAATAACATCATCATCACCAATGTATTTGCATTTGTAAGATGAAATTAATGTTATTCGAACGAAACAGGTGAACAGAGTGTTTCAATACAATACTAGGGAATAAATATATTTTTTTTTATCTTCACGCTGTATCCCGCATATAGCAGGGTAGGCAGAGGGAACCTAGTGTTAAGACACTCCGTTTCCAACTTTCCGCCGAATTGAGGCATTGCGTGAGTGGCGGAACTCAACGCCGCGCTTTGCCTTGTTACCAAACCCAGGAAATTAAAAATTCTATTTATTGGAGTGGGAATCGAACCCATAACCTGTCGCGTTTGCAGTCGCACGCTGCGCCGCGACAGGCGTTAAACATAAGCAAAATTATCATTTCTTCGTTCAAATAAGATAAAACGAATTCCAACTCCAATAGGAAGTTAAAACAGAGTGTCTCAACACTATATTTTCACTAAGTACCCTCAATAACATGAATAAAAATGTACATTTAAAAATAGTGTCCCAGTTGACGCGTTAACAGCGCGTAGCCTAGCAACGTATATGTCACTTTATATAAACATGAATGTCAAACCATGGTAGTGTGTGTAACATTTATTTTATTCATTTAATATACTTTTTGGGCATTAATTCAAAAAGATATTATCATTCTGCACTCCTTCTCTATATAAACTATAAGTGTGCCAAGTTTCATGCTCCTCCGTTCGCGTAATTTTCGTAAAAAGGGGTACAAAGTTTTTGCTTCTCGTGTTTATATATAGATACAACTTTCGTATTTTCATCTCTTGGATTTGATAATAAGTCAAAGCGCGGCGTTAAGTTCCGCTACTCAGCACGCAATGCCTCATTTCGGTGGAAAGTGGGGAACGGAATTGTTGATAGAGAATGGAGTGTCTTAACACTAGGTTCTCAGGTTCCCTCTGCCTACCCCGCTATATGCGGGATACAGCGTGAAGTTAAAAAAAATTAAAGATATAACTTTAACTTTATCTCTTCCAGCATTTCATAGCAGCACTCCTGAACCTTATTTCATCTCACACACGAACGATCGAGAACAAATTCCTCACTTCTTCCTCGTCTGGGGAAGTGACTGGTGTTCTCAGCGAGACCTTCCCAGCTTCCTTGGTCCTGGAGAATGCTGCAGCAGTTCTGCTGGAGACCCTCGCCAGGAGACAGCTGGCGGTGGAGAAGGAAGAGGATGTTTATGATGGTAAGGTGTTAGAAGCTTCTAGAACTTCAAATTTGTCTGTACTTGCCAAGATGGGAAAGAAATATAATATTGTATTTTTTTTTTATCTTCACGCTGTATCCCGCATATAGCGGGGTAGGCAGAGGGAACCTGAGCACCTAGCGTTAAGACACTCCATTCTCTTTCAACATTTCCGTTCCCCACTTTCCGCCGAATTGAGGCATTGCGTGTTGAGTGGCGGAACTCAACGCCGCGCTTTGCCTTGTTACCAAACCCAAGAAATGAAAATACTAAATTTTACATTTCCTGGAATGGGAAACGAACCCACAACCTGTCGCGTTTAAAGTCGCACGCTTGTGCCTCTGCGCCACGATAGGCGTACGAGAACGTATGGCGTAGTGGTTACAGTTAAGGTTTTCAGGGTGCGTGGGTTCGAATCTCGCTTTATACTTTATCTAAACAAATTTATATATTTAGTTAAAAGTTTAAGTAGAGTTGGGGTTGAGTTTGTTGTTTGTCTCTTTGTCGTGACGCATTTTCGTTACATTGTTTTATAACATCTTTAATTTCCCATTAACAGATGAACCTCCACATGCTCTCCGCGATCTCTCCACATTCCTCCTGAATGAAGATGCAAAGAAAATGGTCAAAGAGGCACCACCTAGTGTCTCAGGTCTCCGAAGGGCTCGTGAGACGTTAAAGATATTAGCCAGGTCTATATTAAGGAACCCTATTGATGTACAACTTGGTAAGCTTTTTTTGTAATAATTAAAAATATACATACATAGCTTCGCCCCCACATTCCGCCGAATTGAGGCATTGTGTGTTAAATGGCGGAACTCAACGCCGCGCTTTGCCTTGTTACCAAACCCGGGAAATGAAAAATTCCTCTTTTTGGAGTGGGAATCGAACCCCCAACCTGTCGCGTTTACAGTCGCACGCTTGTGCCTCAAGACACGACAGGCATACTTCTTATTATGAATGAAATTATTTGACTTTGACTTTGGACAACCACTTCATATATCTTTATTATCTATATAATTTTTTTCTTCTTTCAGATAAAATCCCACAACTCTCCGTCTGGCACAACAATGACTCTCTCTCAACTGACTTACCCGACTTTGCTTTATCACCGCAAGAATATATTACTGAGGTAAGTGAGAAAACTCTCCGCTTTTTGTGTTATAACAATACTTTTTGCGTAGGGAGTTAAAATATATATTTTTTTTGTATTTTTTTACAGATTGGACAGTATTTAATGACACTGCCTCAACATTTGGAAATGCATGTGTCGGACAAACAGGCCACTTGGCAGTTCCTTACCGAGGTATGTTTTTAAGTGAGTCAGTGAATGAGTGAATGAGTGAGTAAGTGAGTTAGTGGGTGAGTAGGTGAGTGAGCGAGTGACTTGTTTGATTTAGTTTTTTTTTTAACTTCACGCTGTATCCCGCATATAGCGGGGTAGGCAGAGAGAACCTGAGAACCTAGTGTTAAGACACTCCATTCTCTTTCGACATTTCCCTTCCGCGCTTTCCGCCAAATTGAGACATTGCGTGTTGAGTGGCGGAACTCAACGCCGCGCTTGGAATGGGAATCGAACCCACAACCTGTCGTGTTTACAGTCGCACGCTTGTGCCTCTGCGCCACGACAGGTGTGTTAGGGAAGCTTATTAAGTCGGTTAGGGAAGTTTATGATGAAACTATTAAATATTATTGTTTTATATACTTTAGGCATACATATATATATAATATATTTTTTTAGCTATGCACTCACACATGCGAAGTGTATGCGGAGAAAATACTAAACATTAGAAACATGGACGCTCTTGGCACGAAACGATGCCTCACTGACATAGGTAAGTTATTCGGGGAACTTGTCCTTTACCATATTTGTGGTAAATCAATAATGGACCTATATACTAACGCACTCATTTATTTACGCATTCACATATTAACGCACTCAATATTAAAGTCACACTCCCGTACTACAGCACTCATTTCCTACAGTAAAAATCATAATATTCTTTATTTAAATAGGCTATTACATAATCATAATAATACACTCATGTACTACGGTAATCTCGTATCTAATAATAATACTCATGTACTCACGCACTGACATACTGATACACTCACATAATACAGTAATAACTCATTCTCATTTTAAAGTAATCACATACTCTAATACTAATGCACTCACATACGAACGTACAAAAACACTAAATTGCTTACTTAAGCAATTGTTAAAAGTTTGGAACAAAAAAGTCATTACTTAATGACTCTTTCTAATATTAAAGTTACTACACACTGGTATACGAACGCACTCACGTACTAACGCACTCACTTACGAACGTAAAAACACACTCAAGTGTAATACCTCATTCCCATATTTAAGTAATCACACATTCGTATACTAACGAACTCACGTACTAACGCACTCACATACAAACGTACAAACACACTCAAGTGCTTATGTAACTTATACTCATATTAAAGTAATCACATCCTACTTATTTACTTTAGCACTCATACAGTAAAGTAATTACGCACTTGTACTCATTCACTATAAATTGAACTATAAAACTATATTACGGATGTGAACCCATAACTATCGATTCTAGTACTCATCGTCATTTTTTTTTCTAGTATATCTATCCAGTGTAGTTGAAGACCTAGGCAGTAATATTACACCGGCGTTAAAGAACTTGGAGAAATCTCTCCGTGCAGCTACACCGAGTCATGCAGAGTAGAGAAATAAAAATATATATATATAGACCCCTAACCCTTTCAAAGTGACCCCCAAAAATGTTTCCCCAAAATTATTAAATTAAATGTTTATATTCAGAATAATAATCTTATATATATATATATATATATATATATATATATATATATATATATATTCATATTGGCGTGAATATGTTGATAGATAATTCATAATTTGAGGGTATTTTTATGTTTTAGTTCCGGTTTTATGTTATTTTCATACTTTGAAAGTGATTTTTTTGAAGTTTCAAGTGTTAATCACACACTTAGGAAACGAAAAACATAATTAGGAAACGTATAAAAATTTGAATGTAGCGGGAATCGAACCCGCGCTTCTTGTCTCCTGTCCGCGCGCTCTCACCACAGCGCCATGCATTCTATATCCGTCGTAGAAATTCTTATACGCTTGTTACAACATAAGACTTAAGAGCGCTTGGACGGTTGTGAGGCGCGGGTTCGAGTCCCGCTGCGTTCTAATTTTTATACATTTTCTAAATATGTTTTTAGTGTTTGATTTGTTTGAATTTTTCTTTTATTTAGTTATTTATTAATTATAAATAAAGCAATTCTTATGTCTGTCTTTATCTATAATATTGTATATGCTGGTGGACTTGTCAACCTATTCACGTATATATACTTATATTTAAATGTATAAATACATATTTTAGTTCTGTTTCAAGTTTTTTTTGCTTATAAGGAAGTGCTCCTCCCCTCCCCCTCCACCTTCCCCTCATCTCCCCATCCCCCTCCGCTCCACTCCACTCCCCGTCCCCTCCTCTTTAGAAACTTGATTATACCCAATAGATGTCTAATAACTAAAAATATTAATGTTTATTAAATGCTTAGAATACTCCCTAGATTTTAAGATGACATTTTCATATCCTTCCCATACATAATTACATTTCCATAACATAAGGGATATATAAATTAATTTAAATATTTAATATTTATATATAAGGAACTTTTTTATACTTTTTTTTCATCCTTGAAGACCTAACTCCTATTGATCCCCAAATCCTAGTTATTTTTTTTTTAAATATATATATATATATATATTTGTATTTATTTTTACTTAAAATATGGTTATAACTATTAAATTAATTAATTAATAGGAGATTTATTATTTTTTTATTTTATTTTGGTTCTCATGACCCTTTCAAAGTAACCCCCAAAAAAGTATCCCCAAACCCCTAAGTGTTAGAGTTATATTATTAAATGTCTATATTCATTATAATTATCTTATAGTATATTATAATATATAATAGTTATCATTATGTGATCTTATTTAAATTAAAAGCAAAAATAACTTTTTTTTTGCAAATTGAAATAATTAGAAAGAAAATCGACTTCAAGTGAAATTATTACGAATAACTCAAAAACTGATCAGATCTTAATTTAAATGGGAGTACATTAGAAGCACTAGCTATCATATAATAAAATAATCATCAAAATTGACCTTCTACCTTTTTTGGAGTCGGTTGAAAGGAAGAAATATATTATGTTTTTTCAATATTAAAGTTGACATTTTTTATTTATGTAATTTTAAAAATTGCTCAAATTTCTCTAAATATATCCCCTCCCCCACTACAAGCAGTGTTCGCAAGCCGAGGTTCGGCCTCGCAGGAGGCGCCCCTGTGACACTGCAGTTCTAAGTTGATGGTCCTCCTCCCAAGGAGGCCAAGCCAGGGTCAGAGCTCTTCAAGCTCGGCCCCCCATAACACAAAACCCGGTGACGCTGTCGAGGCCAATAGGGCCAACAGCATACTACACAGTCGAAAAAAAAAAAAAAAAAAAAGAAAAATCTAAATATATTTGTGGTTATCTATATTTTTTCTTTTTTTTTTATAATGTCATAGTAAAGGATGTATGTTTAGTTACTCTTGCGTTATTGTTTATCATCTAGTCGATGATGTAAAACTTTTACATATATTTAAAAAAATAGAGTTTAAGTATAAATTATTTCTCTATCGATGTGGCTGTGTATGTAATAAAAATAATAAAAAATATTGGAGAGTTTTATTTTCCCTCTCGTTTCTTATTTTTAAATAATTAATATTTTATAACGACTGTCAGTAGAGGCACAAGCGTGCAAACTGTAAATGCGACAGCTTGTGGGTTCGGATTCCCACTCCATGAATGTAAAATTTTACTATTTTCATTTCTTGGTTTGCTAGAAGGCAAAAGCGCGGCGTTGGTTCGAAACTCAGCACACAATGCCTCAATCCGTGGCGGAAAGTGGGGAACGGAATTGTTGAAAGAGAATGTGTGGAGTGCCTTTAACACTGGCTGGTTGGTGGTTTGGGCACGTCGAGAGTGATGAGTGATGAAAGAATGGTGAAGAGACATATATGAAGCAAAGGTGAGCAAAGGGCAAGAGAGGGGTTAGGAAAGATCTCGGTTGACCTTCGAGAAAGCAGTAGCAATTATACTGCAGGAAGGTCACGTAAAAGCATGAGAACCCCGGAGGGCACATGCGTGAAGAGTAAGCTAATGACTGTGGACGAGGCGTGCGTGAGGTATGCAGGGGACCGTAGCGTTTGGCGCTTCCGGAACCCGTTGACTATTTTCGTTAGGATACAAAGCGTGAAGTTGGCATGAAAAAATACAGAAGAATTGAGAACCTCGTTTAAAGTACATACACATGTTTCACGCTGTATCCCGTATATAACTGGGTAGGCAGAGGGAACCTAGTGTTAAGACACTTCGTTCCCACTTTAAAATGGAAATCGAAACTCCACAACCCGTCGCGTTTACAATCGCACGTTTGTACTCTCTCGCTGGCGCAGACAGGCAATTTTAAAAGGTATTTCTAAATTTTGATAACACCCATGACACCAGTTCGTGTTCCGACGCTAAGCGTTATTGGTTGTCGGTTCGGATTCCCACTCTCGGGGGAACGATTATATATAAATTATTTTAATTTCTGGGTTTGGTAACAAGGCAAAAGGGTGGTGCGTTGAGTTCCGCCACTCAACACGCAATGCCTCACTCCGGCGGAAAGTGGAACGGAATTGAAAGAGAATGGAGTGCCTCAGCACTAGGTTCTCTGTCTCTTGTTGTTCTTATATATGCGGATACAGCGTGAAGTAAAAAAAAATAAATAAATAAAATTCTCCACTCTGGTAACACAAAGCGCAATGAGTTTCATCATTTAAGCATATATCAATTTAATATTAATCTCTTTTGCAATGACATAATTTTATAATATATATAAACTAAATTAATAACCAATTCTGGCACAATGCCTGATTTAGGAGGTCGCGGGTTCGACAACATTTGGAACGAAAGCAACCGTTAATAACATATGTCTCGCATATCAGTTTGGACTTGATAATAAAAAAAGAAACATTTTTTTTTTGAGTTTCTTGCGCCGGTTCTTCTCAGATGTAAGACAATAATTTTAGCGTGATATTATTTGATGTACCTGTTGACGCGTTAACAACGCGTTGCCTAGCAACGTATATGTCACTCTCTATAAACACGCAGTGTGTGTAACATTTATTTTACTAATTTAATATATTTTTATGCATAATTTTAAAAAGTCGTTATCTTTATGCACTACTTCTCTATATAAACTATAAGTGTGCCAAGTTTCATGCTTCTCTGTCCACACCATTTTCGTAAAAAGGGTTACAAAGTTTTTGCTTCACGTATTTATATATAGATCAATCAAAAAAAATAAGAATTAATCGGAGTGGCGTTAAATTTTGCCACTTAACACGCAATATTTCGATTTTGGCGGAAAATATAGAACGGAGTGTCTTAACACTAGGTTCTCTGTTGAATTAATATTTTTTTAAAACGTAGTATGAAAAAATATTTAAATAGACACATCTGTCGTTTTGCGTGCTTCAAGAATTTTTATTTATGAAGTGTTGACAACACAAGTGTGAGAGACGAGACATTGAACGACGTTCAGACGAAACTTATATATTTCGTAATATATACTATGTATTAGTGGCGAGACGTCCATACAACTCGATTCCCACCGGCTTGCCTAATTTTTCAAAGATTAAAAACAAAACTCGCCAAGAAAATATTGGGCACAAAATTGCAGAAAAACCAGTTCTGACTCCTCATTAAACTAAAAAAAAACGCGTCATCGCCAAAATTGTATTGTGAAATTACGAAATACCTTGACATCCTATACCGATTTCCCAAAATACGGCTTCCCTAAATATATATGTACGGGCTTCCCTAAATATACGAGTACATCGGCTTCCCATAATTTACTAGCTTGCCTAACTAAAATTTTCACTCCTCGCCACTGATACTTATACATAGCCGGTAAGCCGGTAAATTTAGAGAAGCCGGTATATATTTAGGGAAGTCGGTATATATATTTAAAGAAGCCAGTATACCTTTTTTTTAGCTCTCACACCTTGCTTGTCTTTGTTTTTTAACGAAGCAGATAAACGGAGTGTCTTGGTCACTAGGTTCTCTCTGACTGCCTTTTTTTTCTTTTCTACGTGAAGGAAACCGTTACAGATATCCACCCGATCGGGGACTCGGGACGGGTTATGTGGGACTCCGGATCGGCTGTAAAGAAACCGCCAGTATACCCAATAAAACCTCACGGTGCTCCTCCTCTAACGTCACTGGCCACGGCTTACGGGAACTGCCCTAATCGTTGTGAAACCTCGGCGGAAAAATGTTAACGTGGTAGGATTCGAACCCGTGCCTCTTCTGTACCAACTAAGCGCTTTAGACCAGGGGCTAGAAACCTCTCTCTCTCTTACTACCCTGCTATGCGAAAAAGAAATATTTTTCTTTTCTAGCATTTTTACCCGACTGTCAAAGGAGGGTTATGTTTCTCGCAAGTATCATGTATGTTTGTAATATTCTTTGTTACTTCATATCTTCCAAAGTCCTGGATGTTAGATAGATATTGATACTCCAAATGTTCTTAGATATGTGACGTCACTCTTAATTCAATATGGCGCCCTCTAGAGGCAATTACGTCATGAATAAAAAAAATCGTAGATGTGTACCGTGTGGTGTCAAATGAAAGGACTTAATTAGCACATTTCAAATATATAACACATAACTAGCTTTTATAGCTTACTTTATTTGTATTTGCTTCCTAAATTTGAAGAATTAGTTCAGTCGGATTTTTTTATTCTTTATAATTATGTGTGTATAAATAAAAATATTTTTTTAAACTTTAAAAGTAGGTCGAAAGATAAACGTCTAAATATACTTTAAAACAACGCAATTAAAATTATAAGTACTTTTTAGAGGAAAATCAGTGCAAAATATTTAGTGGAACAATATCTAACTGAAAACGCGATTGGTTGTAGGTTCGAATACCACTGGAGAAAATGATTATATATAACATTGTTTTCCATCTCTCCAGAGGCAGTAACTCAAAGCGCGGTGTTAAGTTCCGCTTTTCCACACGTAATGTCTATACTCTCATTGCTTACTTTGCTACGTGGATACATTTTCATGGACTATTGAAATTAATTTATATTAATCCTATCCTATCCTATCCTTATGGATAGTTGAATGAAAACCTCTGTTTTTCCTTATTTTTTTCAATTCCTTCCCATTAAAAAAAATAAAAATTTAACGTATATTATAAAAAGAGGCACAAATGTGCGACTGTAAACGCGACAGTTTGTGGGTTCATACACACTACAGGAAATGATAATATTATATAATGTTAAGTATTTTCATTTCCTCGCTCCCGTAACTTGTTGCCTTGGCAAAGCGCGGCGTTGAGTTCCGCCACTAAGCACCCAAAACCTCAATTCGGCGGAAAGTTGCTGACGTAAATATTAAAAGACGTAACTACACGTGTCTTAACACGGCAGTTCTCAGGTTTCCTTTGCCTACCCTGCTATATGCGGAATACAGCGTGAAGCTAAAAGCAAACAAGGTAACCCTCTCGAAAGATTCCCTCTATAAAATTGAATACAGAACCAGAGTCTTTAAGTATATGTATGCCAACTGCGCCATGATGGCGTCATGTACCTAAATACTACGACACACAGTTGCATATTTAAACTAATTTAATAATAGCGTTGCACCTATTAAGAGAACAGAAATATATGGAGAGGATTGTATTAAAATGATTTTTTTATTAGTATTGGGTTCAATTCTGTGTTGGGGAGTGTCAATTTTGGGGATTGAATCATTTGGCGTGTTAGGGAAAAACATGCGAGAATTTTTTTTTGCCGCCTGTCATGTCATGAGGCACAAGCGTGCTACTGTAAACGCGACAGGTTGTGGGTTAGATTCTCACTCCTTGAAATAGAATTTTTTATTTTCTGGGTTTGGTAACAAGACAAAGCGCGGCGTTGAGTTCCTCCTCTCAGCATGTAATACCTCAGATTCGGCGGAAAATAGGGAACGGAGTGTATTAACACTAGGTTCCCTCTGCCTACCCTGCTATATGCGGGATACAGTGTGAAGCTATCTATGTATGTCACTTTTTTTACGATGCGCGAGAAAATCATAATCAAAATTCTTGAAACAAGTTTTATTTCAAAAGGATTATTAAAGAGTAAGTTGTTTTTTGTTCAATAAATAATATTTTAACAAAAAACGAAAACGACTGAAGCTAAAATGCACTAAAAATTATTACGAATAACTCAAAAACTATTCGTCAGACCGTAACCAAATTTAAATGAGACTACATGCCATCGAACTGGAACACATCATTAGATATTTGGCGCTTCGTCTTTGACATGATAATGGTCGGTCACTAGTCGGAGGACGAACCTCCTACCACCTACCTACTGGGATATCCGCCTCTTACGGGACGCTACCCAGCGGTGGAGGGGAATTGTATTCTAACCCCGTTCCCGTCACAGGGAGAAATTAAGTTTCAATTTATTTTTTTAAATAAACAGTTATTATTTTAGCCAAAAAATATCTTAATTAACCTATAGTCAAAAGAGTCGAATATCGCTTATAGTAAAGTAAATTCGTCTCAGTATATTTTTGCTCGTCACATCTTAACGTTGCGCGAATACACAGTGTTGTTTCGTCGTCATACAAAACTAACGCGCTAAAAAGTAAAAAATATATTTCATTATTAAAAAAAAAAACAAAAATAATAATTATTATTAAAAAATAAACTCTTTTCGTGAATTGGAACTAAGTAGAATAGAAAAAAATATTGTGTTATCTGTTCTAGTTCTAGATTTTATTTTTTTTTAATTTAAAAGTGTTTTCTATTGTGTTTTCGTGTAGTGTTGCCAGATTCAAGAATTTTTCTTATATTAAAGGTAATATTATTTTAAACAATTTTTTTTTACATTATTATAAAATTATGTTAATTGCTATATTTTTACTATTTATTCATTTTTTTTTGTTCTTATTACAATTATTATAGCATGTGGTGCTCACCTGTAATTAATTGTACAATTAGAGTTACTTTTTGTGCTTTTGTTAAAAATGTGAATGAAAAAGTTGTAACAATTGTTGGTTATCCATAATAAATAAGTATTATTATTGGTTAAATTATTGAACTATTTTTTTTTCTATATATTTTTTTTCTATAAAATGCATTATACTAGATATGCTAGATTTTGTAGTTATATTTTTTTTACTTACTATTTATTTTTCAATTATAACACATGTATTGCCTGTGGATTTGTTTGTTGTTGTGGTTGTATCAGGTAGGGAATGTAAGTGTGTTACATTTTTCTTATATATCTTATTAAATAACAAATATTTATGTATATTATATTTATATTATAATAGTAGAATATTAGGATAGTTAAATAATAAAAAAAAAACCAATACTGTTTTCATTCAAAAAATATAGTAGCATAAACTACATTCAATATCAAAATATTCTCAACTCAATTACGATATTACTGTGTATCGTCAAATCAAGGCAAATATGTCACATTTTTCCGAACAATACTGAGGAAGGGTAAGGAGAAAGTGCTTTTTTTACCCCATAGCAGGATAGGACCTAGTGTCTACAATCTATTCTTCACTTTCGAGATGTTGCGTATTGAATGCCAGAATTCAACGTCTCACTCTGTCTTAATAAAGAGAGAGACAATGGAAATATTTTATATAATGAGACCGCTAAATTTAATTATTTTTTAAAATTTATATGTCTCCCAGTAGGGTCGAACCCACAACTATTGCGTTTTACAGTAAGAGGCTGTTCCACTGCGCCACTATAGTTTCAATACTTAATGAATAATTTTGTCAATATCTAAACAAATATTTACTTTCTTGAATTTCGTCTTGTTAGGATTAAATCTCAGTAATCTTACTGATTTTTTAACTGACTAGTTTTAAATTATTTCAACTGGCACTTTGCTTTCTTCAAATATATTTCATTTCTTAACACTTTACTATAATAGTTATGCCTTTCGATTCTAGTTCCATATATTATTATGCTGTCTTTGAGTGATTATTAAATTCCCTAAATCAAAAGTCAAAAAATTCTATCTCTATTTAAAGATATTTGCATGTTGTTGATTATGTATTTCAAATAGTTTCGTTTGAAAATTTAACTTAAAGAAAAATAATATTTAATTTAAAAAATATATATGCGCTGGAAGTAAGTTTATTTTAAATTTCATGCAGGTTAGCTAACATTGTATTAGATAATTAAATTGTAATTTTTATATTTTTTAAAAGAGTGACCATTGAGTTTCTCGACAGATCTTGTCATCAAAACGGCATTCCAAGGGACAAGAATGTAACAAGTGTAGCTACGACTTGACATTGTTGTTTCCGCCATTCAAAAAATGTTTGCAAAAGTATATTTGAATGTGAAGGATATTCTGAATTAGAATTACTAACAGTTAGAAGGCTGAATAGTAGTTATTGCTATAACCTCAAGGTTGCAACTATCTTTTATACTAGACAAGGTACTTATTTTTTTTGTAGTAAACACTTTCACGAGTACCTTCTCAATTAGGGACTCGAATGGGTTATGTGGGACTCTGAAGCTGGCAGATGTAGGCTTACAAATTCTTCTCTAAATCCTCACGGTAAGTCGCTTTCATACAACGCTCCATTACACGGAGCCACAGGTTTTGTAGATCTAGGACGTACCAATATTACGCGAGTATCTCTTTTTTTTTTAACTTCACGCTGTATCCCGCACATAGCGGGGTAGACAGAGGAACCAGAGAACCTGGTGTTAAGACACCCATTCTCTTCAACATTTCCGTTCCCCACTTTCCGCCAAATTGAGGTATTGCGTGTTGAGTGGCGGAAGTCCACACCGCGCTTTGCTTTGTTACCAAACCCAAGAAATGTAAATACTAAATTTTACGTTTCCTGAAGTGGGAACCGAACCCACAACCTGTCGCGTTTACAATCGCACGCTTGTGCCACAACAGTACGAGTATACCATTTTCCTAAGTCAAAGCCAAACCTATAACCGTCACGTTTAATTAACAATACTTGAACTGCGCCATTATTTCGTACAACAGACTATATGTAAACATGACAAAAGACAAAGCGAGCATTGATAAATGTGTGTCAAACCTCTCTAACATTTCGTGAATTTGATGAATTGCCAATTCTACCAGCTGTGTTGGACTGATGACAGACCACGGACGACATTACAATGTCTCTAGATCACAATTCTGAATTCCTCCTGGCGCAAGTGCGAACTTTCTGACTGAAAACGGTGGTTATGGGGTACATATATGATATTTGGAAGAATATTCATTTTGTTATTATAGGTGTTCGCTGGTATGGTTAGATGATATTTAGTTCTACATTTTAGCGCTGAACGGAAAACGGAGAAGGGAGTCACTTGTATCTTTATGATATGAACATATGAAGAAAATAAATAATAATAACATTGTCATCATTTTGATTTTGATTTAAAGAGTTCCGCCACTCAACACGCAATGTAAGCCAATTCGGCGGAAAGTGGGGAACGGATTTGTTGAAAGAGGACGGAGAGTGTCTTAGCACTAGGTTCCTCTCTGCCTACCCTGCTATATGCGGGATACAGCGTCAAGTTAAAAAAAAAAGATTTTAAGATCGAGGTGGAGTGAAATTGAGAAAATTTTATTATTATTTAAAAATAAAGAGCTATGTAACACTTGTGTATCAAGCATAATTTTATAAACAAAAAGCTTTGTTTATCTAGTCTAGTCTTTTTTTTTGTTCATCTAGGTTAGATGCAGATGAAAAGTTTATCTTACAACATCTACCATAATGAGAGTCATTGGATATATCAAACTGAGATTTTGTTATAAAGTAATTTTCTTAAAATTACTATATAGTAAAAGCAAACGTAGCTAAAGTTGATTTCATGATCAGGTCAGATTTTGTATGTAACTAAACGGTGGAAGTAAAGCTTTACTTGTTGGCGCATGAAGTGACGAGATTGGTGAAGTATATCCTAAGCACATAGGTTAGACAAAAATAGTTAGATTGATTATTCAACACACATCGTTCAGTGAAAAACAAGAGCAGGCTTGTCAATTAGATTATAAACTATTAAGTATTGTTATAAAACAATACTTAATACCCTATAATCTATGAATATGAATGAAGAACTCAGGTGGTTTGGGCACGTCGAGAGGATGAGTGATGAAAGAATGGTGAGAAAGATATATGAAGCAAAGGTGAAGCGGCAAGAGAGGGGTAGGGGGAGACTCGGCTGACCTTTTCGAGAACACAGTGGTCAATGTGATACTGGAGGAAGGTCACGTAAAAGGCATGAGGACCCCCCGGAGGGCCTGCATGAAGAGATGACTGTGGACGAGGCGATAGAGGTATGCAGGGACCGTAGCGTTTGACGCTCTATAACTCGGACTACCCCGCTAGGGATAAAGCGTGAAATTAGGTAGGTAGGTAGGCTATAAAACACCTGACACGTACAAAGATATATATTTAAACGTACACCTGAATCTATTTGGCAAACCTGATCAATATTTTAAAATCGCTAATTTCAAATTATAATGTGACTTTTATCTTATGATTCATTTAAACACAATGTGATAGTTATATATTGTTATTTGATATAAGCAAAGCTCGGCAACAATATTTGAGCTCTCGCCAGGTAACCGTTGCTATGAGGGATGGCATATGTACTTATCACCTGCTAGCTTTCACCTTCGATTGAGTAGGGTAAGCAGAAATAGACTGATGATAAGATACATAATATTCCATTTCGTACATTTTAAAATCATTACGCCTGTCGTGGCGCAGAGGCACAAGCGTGCGACTGTTCGATTCCCACTCCAGGAAACGTAAAATTTAGTATTTTCATTTCTTGGGTTTGGTAACAAGGCAAAGCGCGGCGTTGAGTTCCGCCACTCAACACGCAATGCCTCAATTTGGCGGAAAGTGGGGAACGGTAATGTTGAAAGAGAATAGAGTGTCTTAATACTAGGTTCTCTGGTTCCTTCTGCCTACCCCGCTATGTGCGGGATACAGCGTGAAGTTAAAAAAAAACAACATTACGTGCTAATCTATCTCCATTTGGTAAAACAGAGTGCGGCATGAAATTCGGGCATAAAGTAAACAACGAATTGTTTTTACCCTAGGATTCCACTAACTACCCTACGATAAAGCTGAAATAAAATGTAAGGGCATTAAGTATTAAAAGATTCATTTCTTTTTAATCTTTCACTAGAGCACCAAATATCAGAGAATCTTAAAAATGAAAAAGCAGTCCTTTTGTAAATTTAGTAAGAGGTAGTTGCCGTCTATTGTCTTTATAACATAGTATCTTATATTGCGAGATTACCAGAGCAATTCTAATAACTTTATAGTTAATCTGACCAAACCAGAGATTGATATATTTTTTTTAACTTCACGCTGTATCCCGCATATAGCAGGGTAGGCAGAGGGAACCTGAGAACCTAGTGTTAAGATACACCAATTTCTTACAACAATTCCGTTCCCCACTTTCCGCCAAATGGAGGCATTGCGTGCTGAGTGGCGGAACTCAACGCCGCGCTTTGCCTTTTTCTTGTTAAAAAGGTTGAAAACCCAGGAAATACTAACATTTCCTGGAGTGGGAATCGAACCCACAACCTGTCGCGCTTACAGTCGCACGCTTGTGCCTCTGCGCCACGACAGGCGTTAACCAGAGATCGTACTAGATAAAAAATGTATAATAGATAAAATACTTACAAGAACATAGAGCTTCTAGCATAGCAATAAAAGTAATCACTTAAACAGTACACCACATTCGCGTGTCGTGTCTTGAGGCACAAGTGTGTGACTGTAAACGCGACAGGATGTGGGCTCGATTCTCACTCCAGGAAATGTAAGTTTAGTATTTTCATTTCCTAGGTTCGGTGACAAGGTAAAGCGCAGTGTTGAGTTCCGTCACTCAGCACGCAATGCCTCAATTCGGCGGAAAGTGGGGAACGGAATGACAACGGAGTGTCTAAGCATTCCGACACAACTTCTCAGGTTCCCTAGGAGAGCGTGAAGCTATAAAGAAACAAATTTCACATCGTATGAGTCATATTCACTCTAGTCCCAATCTATTTCCGCTCAAATCATAATTTCGCCGGATCTATCACCCTTATGAAATACAAAACACTAAACGTTAATATTTAATTACCTCACACTTGGCACGGGATTGACCCCGTGACATTTCGCCGCCGCCGCGAGCCGCCTATTTATAATGACACAATTACTTGCATATAGGACGATAGCTTCCTGCTTTGATCGATCGATTGAGATTGTTTTAAATTTACAATATGTGAAATTGCGTTCGATAAATTGTGAAGCTTCGATCCATCCTTACGTCCACGCATCACAAAGAGCCTGAAAACCAAAGTTTTCAGCGAGTATGTGTTACCAGCATTTGACTTATGAACAGGGCGTGGTCTCTTACTGTTGGCCTCATTAAAGGAAGCTTCAAGTCACTCAACACTTGAGCTATGGGAGAGGGCTATGCTCGGGGTTTCCTGCATCATAAAATTCGCAATGAAGAAATATGTGAGGAGAACAAAAGTCACCGACATAATCCTCAAAATAGTACAGGATTGAAGTGGCAATCGTTGGGGCCACATCACTCGTAGAACCGACAACCGATGGGGAAGAATCTTTTATCGTAATCTTTGTTTAAAAATAAAAAGTTTGGTTTAACCTATTATAAAATATACAGATGGTAGCTGTTGCGTGAAAGTAAAAAATATATATAATTATTGTGTTTGTAATTATATTTTTTCTTTTCCATTTTTATCCTAAATTCATATAAGAAAATATTTGAAACACATACATACATTTCAAGTTCCTATTTGATGGGAATAAATATTTATGTTTTTATTATTGCTGTTAAATAAAAAATTTTATTCCTCTAAAACATCAATTTTTTCGCATGTATTTCAATTGATAATCATTTTGTTTCAGGTATCTTATTAAAAGACTTCATTTAAACAGGTGTATAAAAAATAAACCTTAAATAAAAGGAAATAAAAGCAATACTAATTTAAAAATTAATAAATAAAACATTTGCAAGTGTCAGCACACCGTACCCGTAATTGTGTTAGCTGTCAGTTGAGTTCGGATACTCTCGCACTATGAACGTTGTCCGTTTCGGATATGAGTGAGAACTTGAGGGAGCAGCTCTGAGGGAGACGTGGACTCCGGCATCCGCTGAAGAGTTGGGGAGGAAAGACGTGGACTGCATGGACTTGTCCAGAATTTTTCACTTAATGGTGAGATGAAGTTTGTTCTATTTGCTGCTTACTAAAAACATAGCATATCTATATATATGTATCTGAGTTTGGGATGAGTTGAGACAGATAACCTGACTATTACAGGTGTTTGCTTTCCGTTCTCTTAAGTTTTCCACTTTCTCTCCTCTTTTTTCCGCTGTATTGAGGCATTGGGTGCTGAGTACAAGAACTCCAACACACCACTGCTGTGCGCAAAAAATGAAAATCAGCAGAGAGCCGCCCTCAAATAAATATGAATCCACAACCAATCGCGTTCAATTAGACGCTGTCGCACAAACATGATATTATCAAATATTTATAATATAAACATATATATACATGTACATATATCTAAAGAAACGCCTGTCGTGGCGCAGAGTCTAAGCGTGCGACTATAAACGCGACAGGTCATTGAGGTTCGATTCGCCTCAGGAAGTAGTTTTTCATTTCCTGGAGCAGCTTTAAAGGCAATGTGCGGGAGTTTGGGAGTCGCCGCTCAGCGCTCAATGAATTCGGCGGAAAGTGGGAGCAGGGTATCATAACACTAAGTTTATCTGCATCATGCTATATGCGGGATACAAGCGTGAATCTTTGTATGTATGTTGTGCTATTGTTAACAAGCTCAGCAGTTGCTCTTTTCAGTAAATTTTACAATAAATATATGCAATATGATGAGCCTCCATTTCTCAAGGTGGAAATCAACAGCATTCAATTCACATATTGGTTATCCATTACTTAAGCCATTCTTGGACAGAATAATATACTTTTTTTCAATAATATGTTCTTAATCTTAACTGATATCTAGTTTATACATCAGTATCTGGTGTTAAATAGTCTAAATATATAAACGCCTGCTTTTATAAAATCACCTTGTCCCTAAAACTTTTCTAACTTAATATATATTGTGAGATAGTAGAAATATTTTATCAGGCGTTTTTAATTTTTTTTTTTTATGTTTTTGATATTTTAAAACTTTCTTACTTTTTATTTTTAACTGACTTCCAAAGAAGAGGGTTCCAATTCCACTGGTTTTTTTATATAAAAAACCCCGTAAAAAGTTATGCGAATGAACCAATTTTAATAATTCTTTTTATATATGATAGCTAATGCTTCTGATGTTGTCCCGTTTAAATTTAGTTAAGATCTGACTAGTGGTTTTTGAGTTATTCGTAATAAATTATTTTTTTAGCGCATTTTGCTTGAAATCGGTTGTCATTTTTTGATAAAATCTTAATAAAAAAAAGAAAACATATTGTAAAAGTTTATTGAATGAAGTAGATAAAAAAAATCAGACTCTGGAATACTGACTGCTGGACATCCTTATATCTGAAACGAAAAGAAATATGTATTTAGGGACAAGCTAAGAGCAGAAAATAATATCTATATATAAATAGGTGAAGCAAAAACTTTGTACCCCTTTTTACGAAAATTACGCGGACGGAGGAGCATGAAACTTGGCACACTTATAGTTTATATAGAGAAGGAGTGTAGAATGCTAATATTTTTTAAAATAATGCGTAAAAAATATATTAAATTAGTAAAATAAATGTAACATACACTACCATGGTTTGACATGCATGTTTACATAAAGTGACATATACGTTGCTAGGCAACGCGTTGTTAACGCGTCAACAGGGACACTGGTTTTATTAATTCTCTTATGTGTATTCATAATTCTATTTGCCATGAAAGACCTATTTTTAAGTTATAACACTTAACACTCTTTTATTAGTTTGATATGTATGTATGTAAGTTTCCGTTACAGAGAGTAACGGAAACTTTAAACAATTTTAATGGACTTTGAAATTTAATTTAATTATTAAATTTAATTAATTTCTTGCATACTTATTAACGATAGAAAAGCAATAATATAAAAAAGAGGTTTAAAAATCTTGACAAAATATACATACATAGCTTAACGCTGTATCCCGCATATAGCAGGGTAGGCAGAGGGAACCTGAGAACCTAGTGTTAAGACACTCCGTTCCCCATTTCCGCCGAATTGAGGCAATGCGTGATGAGTGGCGGAACTCAACGCCGCTCTTTGCCTTGTTACCAAACTCAGGAAATGAAATATTCCATATCCTGGAGTTATCAATATACTTCAATAATCCCTCAATCAACATTATCTACGATAGTAACTCTAGAATCATGATTGTCTACTATGATATCTCTTGTTTACCATAGTTTGTATACAACTGCGCAGTAATATTTAAATTATGTTCTATATATAAAGAAAGAAAGCCTAGTTTACCTTCTCATCCGTTAATTAATTTACAACATGGACACCACTTGGATCACTGTTGTCTGTAATAATCACTTCTGAATCATTATTATCAACAACCATAATCCCTAAATCAACATTATCTACAATAGTAACTCCTGAATCATGATTGTCAACTATAATAACCTCTGAATCATTATATACCACAGCATCGCAGTAACTTTTTTTTAATATTATGGACTACGTACAAGAAAAGAAAGCCTAGTTTAATATCTCACCTGTTAATTTATAATATGGACTCCACCTGGACCACTGTTGTCCACAACATGGACCCCTGAATCAGCATTGTCAACAATATGAACCCCTGAATCAGCGTTGTCAACAATATGAACCCCTGAATCAGCATTGTCAACAATATGTACACCACCACCACCATTGTTGTCAACAATATGTACACCACCGCCACCACTGTTGTCTACAACGCTAACACCTCCGGCGTTATCAACCACGTGCACACCCTGGAAAGTTTTTTTTTAAATTTTAGAATTTCTCTTTACACATTTATTGTTTTATTTATTTATTTTTTTAATTCACGCTGTATCCTGCATATAGCAGGGTAGGCAGAGGGAACCAGAGAACCTAGTGTTAAGACACTCCATTCTCTTTCAACATTTCCGTTCCCCACTTTCCGCTAAATTGAGGCATTGCGTGTTGAGTGGCGGAACTCAACGCCACGCTATGCCTTGTAACCCAAGAAATTTGAAATTTACATTTCCTGGAGTGGGTATCAAACCCACAGCCTGTCGCGTTTACAGTCGCACGCTTGTGCCTCTGCGCCACGACAGGCGTTATTGTTTTGGTTCCTTTTTATTTTATTTTTTTTGCTGCATTTTTTATAATAATCGATTATTGGTGGTTGCCTGTAAGAAATTGCTATTAGTGATAAGGCCGCTATTGCACAGAATGGTATACTTTTATGTGTGTGCAATAAAGTATTAATATTATTATTTCTTATCTTAAGATTTCTAATGAATTTAGATTAAGAAGGAAGTATAGCTTAGTAGGCACTTGGATGAATTCGTTTAGCCTTTTATATGTTACGAATTTTTTTTATTCTAAGTGTATTGTTAATAACATTATAAATATATCAATGAAAACTAGAGATTCTATCTTATAGTTGATTATTTTCTTTATAAAATTAATTTAGATCTAGCTAGGTAACAAGGCAAAACGCGGCGTTAAGTTCTGCCACTCAGCACGCAATGCCTCAATTTGGCGGAAAGAGGGGAAAGGTAATGTTAAAAGAGAACGGAGTGTCTTAACACTATGGTTCTCAGGTTCCCTCTGCCTACCCTGCTACGTGCGGGATACAGCGTGAAGTAAAAAAAGAAATTAGATCCTTCAGTGACAACACTCTGTTCTTTTTCAACAATTCCGTTCTCCACTGTCGTGGCGCAGAGGCACAGGCGTGCGTCTGTAAATTCAAAAATCCTGGATCTGATAACAAGGCAAAGCGCGGCGTTGAGTTCCGCCACTCAGCACGCAATACCTCTTACCGGCGGAAATAGTATTTTTTTCAATTTAAAATTTAGGCTTAAGTCCTTAACTTTGCAATCTACCGGAAATGTAAAAGATATGAAACGTAACTCAGGCTTAAGCCGGAAATGGTTTCAATACTTAACAATTTCTGTATAGATATCTGTATTCTATACTAGGTATAAAGACTTTCTTGTAAATACATTATTTACTATTGTAAAACTTGAAATCATTTTTTTCACTTCACGCTGTATCCCGCATATAGCAGGGTAGGCAGAAGGAACCTGGGAACCTAGAATTAAGACACTCCGTTCTCTTTTAATATTTCCGTTCCCCACTTTCATATAACTTAAAATTATTTACATAAAACATGAAAAACAAAAAATCTAAGAAAATGCATTAAAAAATATAATTATTATCTTAATTAAAGGCAAAGCGCAGCGTTGAGTTACGCCACTCAACCTGCAATGCCTCAATTCGGCGGAAAGTGGGGAACGGAATTGTTGAAAGAGAATGGAGTGTCTTAACACTAGGTTCTCTGGTTCCCTCTGGGTACCCCGCTATAGGCGGGATACAGCGTGAAGTTGAAAAACAAAAAGAAACACAATAATATAGAATAATTGGTAACCTTCTCTGTTTTAGAAGTCTTTATAAATATATGAGGCCGTGTGTGGCCGTGAGAAATTGAAAATATTAAATAAGTTGAGTTCCGCCACTCAGTACGCAATGCATCAATTCGGCGGAAAGTCGGGAACGGAGTGTCTTAACACTATGGTTTTCAGGTTCCCTCTGCCTACCCTGCTATATGCGGGATACAGCGTAAAGCTAATAAATAGATATAAAATTATATAAATAAATATATTAATTTACTTACAGGTCCCCACATTGTTGTTTTTTTAAAGCAAAACACGCACTGACCATAGTATTAAAAGCCAAACCTCCACTTGTAGCTTATCACTTGTTTATCTGACTACGATAATTTTGAACTCAACTTAATCATTAAAATTATCAATGAATCATCTTTTTCTAACAAATATTGAATATTTTTTATGTTTAATTTTATGATATTCTTTTTTTTAGCTTCACGCTGTATCGCATATAGCAGGGTAGGCAGAGGAAACATGAGAACCTAGTGTTAAGACATTCCGTTCTATTAACATTTTCGTTCCCCACTTTCTGAATTGAGACATTGCGTACTGAATAGCGGAACTTAACACCGCGCTTTCCCTTTTAACCAGAGTGAAGAAATGAAATTATTAAATATTATAAATGTTTAATATTTTTCATTTCCTGGAGTGGGAATTGAACCCACAACCTGTCGTGTTTTCTTTTTTTACTTATGTTTTAGTTAGTCAATTGTTTTTTTTTTAACTTCAAGCTGTATCCCGCACATAGCGGGGCAGGCAGAGGGAACCAGAGAACTAGTAGAACTAGTGTTAAGACACTCCATTCTCTTTCGACATTTCCGTTCCCCACTCTCCGGCAAATTGAGGCATTGCGTGTTGAGTGGCGGAACTCAACGCCGCGCTTTGCCTTGTTACCAAATCCAAGAAATAAACTAAAATACTAAGTTTTACATTTCCTGGAGTGGGAATCGAACCCACAACCTGTCGCGTTTACAGTCGTACACTTGTGCCTCTGCGCCACGACAGGCGTTCAAAATATTAACGGACTACATAATTTATTAATATTGATCTTTATATTTTATTTTATAACTCAATTTAAAAATGGGGCGAGGTTGTCAATTTGACTAAATTTTTTGGTGTGCTACCACATAACTATTTACTGGATGAACTAATTTTGGTGATTCTTTTTTTATATGATAGCTAGTGCTTCTGATGTGGTCCCATTTAAATTTGGCTAAAATGGAACAAGCAGTTTTTGAGTTATTCGTAATAATCTTACTGCTTGGTACTTTTTATTTAAAGTCGGTTTACTTCCTTTGATTATGTGACAGCTAGTGCTTGTGATGTGGTGTTATTTAAATTTTGTTAAAATCACATGAGATTTATATACTCGTATATTTTTAGAGAATTATATATATTTTTTTTTCAAATAAAATTTAGGCTTAAGTCCTTAGTTTACAATGTCACTCCACTTTACAAATACCTTGTTATCAATGATAACGGTATCGATTCCAAATAAGTAAAGATAAACAGATAGTTGTCAATTATACGCAATATATTAATTAAATTAGGCTGTAAAAATACAGTCATAGTCAATTTTAAATCTGATGATAAGGAAAAAAAAATGCTTTTAGGAACATCTTCATTTCCCTAGAGTTCCCGTTGACGCGTTAACAACGCGTTGTCTTATATGTCACTTTATATAAACATGTCAAACCATGGTAGTGTGTGCAACATTATATTGTTAATTTACTTTTTATGCATTATTTTTAAACAAAGTTAGTTCTACACTCCTTCTCTATATAAACTATAAGTGTGCCAAGTTTCATGCTCCTCCGTCCGCGTAATTTTCTTAAAAAGGGGTACAAAGTTTTTGCTTCACGTATTTATACATAGATAGTAAGGAGGTAAAGAGAATTTAGTTTTAAGACACTTCGTTTTCACTCAGCACGCAATGCCTCAATTTGGCGGAAAGTGGGGAACGGAGTGTCTTAAGTCTAGGTTCTCAGGTTCCCTCTGCCTACCCTGCTATATACGGGATACAGTGTGAAGCTAAAAAGTTTAATTCAAGACTATTTGTTGGCGGAACTCAACGCCGCGTTCTGTCTTAGTGGAAGCAGGAAAGTGAATAATTTATACTTTTTAAAAATACTAGCTGCATCCCGTGATTTTGTTTCTGTAGACGTACAATTCCGTTTCTTTCATATTTTCATAATAATTTCTAGAAATCCTCTCTTAGCACTCCCTTATGATTGTGGTGTGTTAACTATAATAATAATTAAAAATATAGAAAATAACGCCTGTCGTGGCGCAGAGGCACAAGCGTGCGACTGTAAACACGACAGGTTGTGGGTTCGATTCTCACTCCAGGAAATGTTAGTATTTTCATTTCCTGGGTTTGGTAACAAGGCAAAGCGCGGCGTTCCCCCACTCAGCACGCAATGCCACAATTCCGCGGAAAGTGGGTAACGAAAATGTTGAAAGAGAACGGTATGATAACACGTGTTAGGTTCCCTCTGCCTATCCTGCTATTTGCGGGATACAGCGTGAAGATAAAAAGCAAATAATGTCGCGGGATACAAGTAGTTACATGTACATGTCCACTTTCGCTAGAAATATTTAACTATTTATGTAAATATGTAACATAACATATAGGCATAAGTCACGTACTGAATGATTAAGTATCTGTGACCGTTTGTCGTTTAAAAAAAAAACACATTAAAATAATTGAAATTGTAAATTTTTGCAGAGTTAGTAATTAAGCACTCCGTTCTCCACATTCCGTCCATTTTAAAGTCACTGCGCGTTAAACAACGATGTTTAACCCCGCAGTTTGCTCAATCAATCCGCAATTTGTTTTGAAAGCGATCAACGTAGTGTCTCGACACCAATGGTAAAGTGCAGTGGCGAAACTCAACGCCGCGCTTTGTCTTGTTACCAGCGCGAGGAAATGAAAATATTAAATATTATTTAATTGTTTTAATAGCTAAAATGAGGTTTGTCGTGACGCACAGGCATGAAATTACGTCTGGAAATGAAACAGATTGTGGGTTCGATTCCCACTACAGGAAGTGAAAATATTAAATATTTAATAATAATCGTCTTATTACGCCATTGTGTCACAGCCTCTGAAAGGGGAAAACCTGGCTTACATTGAACCATGCCATCGAACCGGAACACATCATTAGATATTTGGCGGTTCGTCTTTGACATGATAGTGGTCGCGAGCTAGTCGGAGGACGAGCCTCCTACCACCTGCCTACTGAGATACCCGCCTCTTACGGGACGCTACCCAGCGGCGGAGGGGAATTGTATTCTAACCCCGTCCCCTCACAGGGAATAATATATATTTATTTAACTAGGCCTAGTTGGCGCCAGGGTGTCATTGCACACGAGCGCTACACGATCTAGAACCGCCCCTGTACATATACTCATATTTTACATTTAAACCATTCAATGTAAAATTTATTATTTTCATTTCCTGGGTTTGGTAACAAGGCAAAGCGCAGCGTGAAGTTCCGCCACTCTACACGCAATGCCTCAATTTAGCGGAAAGTGGGGAACGGAAGTGTTGAAAGAGAACGGAGTGTCTTAACACTAGGTTCTCTGGTTCCCTCTGTCTACCCCGTTATATGGAGGATATAGCGTGAAGTTAAAAAAAAAATCCTCTCAAATCGACGCCTGTCGTGGCTTGAAGCACAAGCGACTGTAAGCGCGACAGGTTGTGGGTTCGATTCCCACTCCAGGAAATGGATTTTTTCATTTCCTGGGTTTAGTAACAAGCTAAAGCGCAGCGTTGAGATCCGCCACTCAGCACGCAATGCCTCATTTCGGCGATTGTGGGGAACGGAGTGTCTTAACACGTCGGTTCTCAGATTCCCTCTGCCTTCCCTGCTATATACGGGATACAGCATGAAGATAAATAAAATAAATTTCAATTCAAATGTACTGGAAAATAAACGAATGAACAGTTTAAAATATAACAAAATGAGTCAGTAACAGTCAGTCGCGAAAGCGAGTCTATTTACAACTGCCGTAATCCGAACCAGTCGACAAAAGTGCCAACCGCTGACAGACGCGACTCGCGGGCTAATTTAAAAACATAGTTTTAAAAAAAAACAACATAAAAATAGTGATTTTTAGTGATTTATTTCATAAAAAATAGTGAACAGTGTATTTTTAGTTTTTTTTTTTATGTAGGCAGAATAAATTACGATCTTAGTCTATATTGAAAAATATAAGCTAAAAGTTAACTTTTGTGTGTTTAAAAAGTGTATATAATTTTATTAAGTTTGAATTTTTAATAAAAAATAAATAACTTTTTTAAAATTTAGAAGAAAGTGAAAACGTGCATATAATGCAAAGTTGATGGTACGTAAGAAAAAAAGTGTCAAAACAAAAATGGCGCCGCTGTCAATTTTCGCGCGTAAACAAACGTGACGACAGATAAACAATATATATATAGAACGTGTATGCTTTATATTTTGCAATGGTTTGCTGAATTAATAATTATTTAATAAAAAAATAAAACCGAAACAAAAGCTATTCTTCAGATCCTAATTAAATTTAAATGAGACCACATCAGAAGCACTAGCTATCATATAAAAAAGAACCATCGAAACCGGTTAACCCAGTAAAAAGTTATGTAGTAACACATGAAAGAAATACAGTCGAAGTCGTAGCTTCAAGGCACAAGCGTGTGTCTGTAAACGCGACAGGTTGTGGGTTCGATTCCCACTGCAGTAAATGTAGTATTTTCATTTCCAGGGTTTGGTAACAACGCAAAGCGCGGCGTTGAGTTCCGCCACTCAGTACGCAATACCTAAATTCGGCGGAAAGTAGGGAACGGAGTGTCTCAACAATAGGTCCTCAGGTTCCCTCTGCCTGCGCTGCTATATGCAGCATACAGCGTGAAGCTAAAAAGCATAATAAAAATTCCTCAACTTCCATTCTAGCAGAAAATGGAAAACGGAATGTCTTAACACTACGTTCTTTCACTTACCATACTTTACGTGATAATGAAACACACATTATCACACATATACACAGCATCACGCTGTATCCCGCATTTAGCAGGGTAGGCAGAGGGACCCTAGTGTTAAGACACTCCGTTCCCCGAATTAAGGCATTGCATGCTGAGTGACGGAACTCAATGCCACGCTTTGCCTTGTTACCAAATTCAGGAAATGAAAAATTCCATTTACTGGAGTAGGAATCGAACCCACAACCACTCTCGATTAATGTCGCATGCTTGTGCCTCTGCGCCACGACAGGCATTACTACTACTGTAAAAATAGTAATAAACTGACTTTATATTTATAAGCGACATCCGTAACAACTTGTGTCTACCGGATGTGAGATCAAACACATAAATGATATTTTAGTAGAATTCTAACTTAATTAGTGTTTTTTGGAAACGCTCCTATAAATTCATCTTATGAGAACAGATATGGCTGTAGTGGCGCAGAGGCAGAAACGTGCGACTGTAAACGCAACAGGTTGTGGGTTCATACACACTACAGGAAATGAAAATATTAAATTATATTTAGTATTTTCATTTTCTCGCTCTAGTAAGAAGGCAAAGAGCGGCGTTGAGTTCCGTTACTCAGCACGCAATATATCAATTCAAATACAATCACAAATTTGTTATAATAATTTAAATGGTTGTCTTCCCTGTGAGGGGACGAGCTTAGAAGACAATTCCCCTCCGCCGCTGGGTAGCGTCCCGTAAGAGGCGGGTATCCCAGTAGGCAGGTGGTAGGAGGTTTGTCCTCCGTCGGACTCGCGACCACTATCATGTCAAAGACGAATCGCAAAATACCTAATGATGTGTTCCGGTTCGATGGCATGTAAGCCAGGTTTTTCCCTTTTACCACCCACCCTTTCCCCAAAATGTGGTGGTTCGGATAGCGGACTATTACATGGTCCCCCCTTTCCATCTGTATCCTCTAGGTTGGCAACGCATCTATGACATCTTTGGTGTTGTAGATCTCCATGGACGAAGGTAATCACTTACCATCAGGTGGTCCCTCTGCTCGTTTGCCATCCGTTATCCATAAAAACAAAAATGATACCACGTCCATAACACTAGCTATGATATAAAAAAGAATCATCAAAATCGGTTTGACCAGTAATAAGTTATGTAGTAACACATTAAAGAAAGACAGTCGAATTGAAAACCTGCTTTATTTGAAGCCGGTTAAAATGATTACAAGGATTATATTAAGAAAGTGCAAATGAGCTGCAGCATCTGCCTGTAATCGCAAAGACAAAGTCAAAATCAAATAACGTTATTCAAAATAAGAAGATACATTCATTTTGGTTGAAGCAATGACAATGATTGTGGATTCGATCCCCACTCAGGGGAAAGATCATATATGTATATATTATTTCCATTTCTCTATACATAAGTAAATACAGAATGTCTCATTTTTTTTACTTTCACGCTGTATCCCGCACATAGCAGGGTAGACAGAGGGAACCTGAGAACCGACGTGTTAAGACACACCAATCCCCACTTTCTGCCGATTTGAGGCATTGCGTGCTGAGTGGCGACACTCAACGCCGTTTTTTGCCTTGTTACCAAACCCAGGAAATAAAAATACTAAACTTTTACATTTCCTGGTGGGTATGAACCCACAACCTGTCGCGTTTACAGTCGCACGCTTGTGCCTCTGCGCCACGACAGGCGGTAACTAATTTGTTACATAAAAGTAACTTCACGCTGTATCCCGCACATAGCAGGGTAGGCAGAGGGAACCTGAGAACTGACGTGTTAAGACACTCCGTCCTTTTAACATTTCCGTTCCCCAATCTAAATAGATATATTACATTGAGTGTATGTGTTGAGTGGCGGAACGCAACGCCGCGCTAACTTGTTACAAATGTCTAGACATATAGCGGTCTTGATATTTAGTGGGTGTAGGAAATATAAAAGTAATTATATTGAAACGCAAACACATTCAATGTCGTTTTACAAACTTTATTTATGGCGCGGATGTGCTTTTTTTATTTTATTTTTTTTATTTTATCTGACGAAGGTCAATGTTTGTAGCTGTATGGAAGAAAGTTTTGTTTTTAATCTGTATTTTTAACTAGTTTTTACAAAGAAAATACATAATTATTTGACTGTCGTGTCGCAGAGGCATAAGTGTGCGATTTTCACGCGACAGGTTGTGGGTTCGACTCCCACTCCAGGAAATAGAATTTTTCATTTTCTGGGTTGAGTTCCGCCACTCAGCACGCAATGCTACCCATCCTTTCCCCAAAATGTGGTTGTTTCGATAGCGGACTACTACATTGTCCTCCCCTTCCATCTGTATCCTCTAGGTTGGCAACGCATCTACAACATCTCTGGTGTTGTAGATGTTCATGGGCGAAGGTAACCACTTACCATCAGGTGGTACTCTGTCTGCCCGCGTCACCGGGGCCACAAGTCTTTTTAAAACATTTAAAATAAAAATATTTACACTATTTTAAAGTTTTAGAATTGTGGCACCATCATGACGCAGTACAACAGGCGTCTGACGGTAACTATGAATTTCGATAACCATTCGAAACATATTTATTATTATATTTAAATTTTATCCATTTTTATGTTCTGGTAAGACATAACGCAGCATTGAGTTCCGCCATTCAACGCGCAATGTCTCGATTTCGGGCAAAATGGTTCTCCCCTACAGCCCCTAAGGAGAGATAAGCTGAAATATACACTTTTTATTATTATTACTGTGTTTTTTCTGTTGACGCGTTAACAACGCGTTATCTTTAGTATATATATGTCACTTATATAAACATGCGTGTCAAAACCAAGATAGTGTGTGTAACATTATTTTTATTAATTTAATATATTTATGCATTATTAAAACAAAATATCCTTCCTCTATATAAACTATAAGTAAAAGTTAAGTTTCATGATCCTCCGTCCGTGTATTTTCGTGCATGCAAGTGTGGCCAACATTTTTGCTTCACGTACTTAGCATATTATACTCTTTATGTTGTATCCCGCACATAGCAGGGTGCTGGTGAGGTGAACCTGAGAACCTAATGTTAAGATACTCTTGATCTATTAAAAATTTAGTTTCTTTTTTTAATATATATAAGCTTTAAATAATAAATAACATTTTAGCTCTTCATTTCTTTGTGTTTGGTATCAGGTAAAGTGGCGCTGAGTTCCGGCCCACCAACCCGCAATGCCCCGGATTCGGCGGGAAAAAGTGGGGAACGGAATGTGTTGAAAGAAAGAACGGAGTGTCTTAACACTAGTTCAGGTTCCTCTCGCATTCTTACCCCTGCTATATATGTGGATACAGCGTGAAGTTAAAAAAACAGGCAGCACAAATAAATATTAATATAATTCTTAAAAACATTAATATTGGACGTCCAAACAAAGGATGTTCCAATAAATACAAAATGGTGTAAAGGTCTTTGGTTTCGCGCTAAAATTAACGAGGCGCCGAGAAAGTGAACAGTGATGCACGCAAAGCCAGACATTTCGATAGTAATTTTTTAAGATAAAATATGTTTAAAATCATAGAATATATTCTTCAAATATCAGGCTACAGATTGATGCCTGGTCATGTGGCTTTAGGCGCGAGAGTGCAGACTGTAAACGCGAGCTAGTTGTGGGATCGATTCCCACCGGGTGGTGGTGCCAAGGGCACTCCGTTCTCTTAAGATTTTCATTCCCCAGATTCTGGCTATTGCATATACATGCCGTAAGCTGGGATAAAAACATGTTAAAAATAAAACAATATAACAAAAGTAAACAAAAATAAATTAGATCAGGTCTGCCAGGATCTTGTTCAAATACGTATGACACATATGTCACCTAAAAAAAAAGCTAAGAATTTTTTCTTGATTACAATGGTAGCTCAATAGGTAATTATCTTGGCATCCGTCCAAACCCCTAGCTAGTTGGGTAAAAGGTGCCAAGTCCTGCCAAGTTACATGGGCCATGTGGCAGCATGGCATACATATAGTGATGTTGTTAATATAGGATAGGCAGATGGAACCTAGTGCTTAAGACACTGCATCCACTTTCCGCTGAATTGAGGCATTGCTTAAGTTGAGTGGCGGAACTCAACACTGCGCATTTTGCTCTTGTTGACAAAAAACCCAGAAAATGTAAATACTAAAATTCCTGATACTCTCCTTGTAGTGTGTATGAATCCACAGCTCCGGTCGCGCTACAGACACACGCTTGTGCCTCTGCGCCAACAGGCGTTGTTGAGTTTGCTCTGGCCCTTCCCATAAAAATGTGTGCTAATTTATAATACGACGTGACATTCACGTGTATTCATAAAGGCCAAAAAGACTCACTTTTGGCATCGTTACAAATGACGTACTTCGATGACAGATCATGGCTCTGAATATATACAGTACCGCTTTAACTACTTCATAGTATTACGCAAACTTGAATAGTATAAAGTGAGGTAAATGTGTCTAAATATAAATAATAAATAATACTTTTATTGCAAACAACCATAAAAGTAGGTAAGTTTATAATTACAAGAACAAATAAAAAGAAAGAAATAAAAAAGAAACAATATGGCCTTATTACTAATAGTAATTTCTTTACAGGCAACCAAAGGTATAAGAATAAGCTATATATAATATATATAGAGTTATATAGATATATATATATAGCATATATATAACAACACACTTACAATACATACTAAGTCGGCATAAATATCCTGATCCCACAGAGAGAAAAGAAAAACAAATTAGATATACAAAATAAATATAAATATAGTGACTCGGTTCTCCAAGCTTATATTTTAAGGCCTTAATATAATTAGTTTTACTATACTAAGAGATTTTAATGAAAACATGATATAAATATTGTAAGGTTAAAAATCTACTAAGTTTAATTTCTAAGGTAAAATATGGGTGTTTTGCCAGGGATAGACAAAGCACTTGCACTCCTGTTTTCAAGGTTAAATCCCGGATAGAAGGTTATGTGCAATTACATTTATGCTGGCTACATAGCTTCTCACGTTGCTCCGCATTGAGCAGTGTAAAGGGGAGGGCAATCTGAAGTGTTAAGACACACCTTGCCTCCTCTATATTCTTTCTCCGCCAAATAGAGGCATTATATTTTCAAACTGAATCCCCAGATCGAAAGAAAAGTGAACAGCAGTCTTCATGCCACCAAAAGATCGCGTTTTTTGTGAAGCCCCGTGGCACCTGGTTTGACTTTTTATGAGATCCACATTTTCCTGGCGAGCTTATTTGCCTCTTTCTTTGGCAGTCCTCATGTATTTCCTGTGGTTTCAAAAGTTAAAAAGTCGGTGTGGGAATCGAGCAAATGGACGCTGCCTTCGCCACTAGTATACAGAAGTTAATTGCCGGTCCGAAGTCCATATGTCCATTTGAACTTCAATCGATCGGCAACAGTCAGACCCCTCTCAAATAGCGTTTTTGGATTGCAACTTCTCAAGGATAGAATATTCACTACAGCATACAGCATACAGCAGCAGTTAATCTATAACACAAAACAAACAAAATAAAATTATTGCCTGAAATCATCGATATTTTAATCGGATATTAGTAAACCACATCACTACGTGAACATAATGGACGAACGGACGCACTTTCGGCGATACTATTTAAGTAATTTCCTTACGTATGCAAGCTCAAGTGTAAAAAGGGGCAGGCATCTGTTGGTCTCGAATTGAAACCAATCGAGATGTTTCTATATGATGACGTGTTTTTAAATCATAACGCTAAATAAGAAAAATGTACTTTGTTTTTACCAATTTTTCTTATTTCACGCTGTATCCCGCATATAGCAGGGTAGGCAGAGGGAACCTGAGACCCAGTGTTAAGAAACTCCATCTTCCCACAACAATTCCGTTCCCCACTTTCCGCCGAACGGAGGCATTGCGTGCTAAGTGGCGGAACTCAACGCCGCGCTCTGCCTTTAGTTACTAAACCCAGGAAAATGAAAATACCACATTTCGGAGGAAATCGATGCTCACAACCTGTCGTTTTACAGTCGCACACTTGTGCCTCTGCGCCACGACAGGCGTTTATATATAGATATATATATTTATTCCTTATTTTAAAAAAAATACTACCAAAACAAAAGCAAAACCGTATTTATAAATAAATTCAGTTTTGGCAGGAAACTGCAATATGCATATATATTGTTTTTAAAACTCAAAATATTTGCTTCCGTTCGTTCCACAAATACATTGTACAAAGTTGTTGATGGAAGGAACTGCACTTAATTTTACTTTAAAATAGAATTCCTATTTGTTTTACCTTCACGCTGTATCCCGCACATAGCAGGGTAGGCAGAAAGAACCTGAGAACCATAGTGTTAAGACACTATGTCTCATTAAACATTTCCTTCTTTCAGCCGAATGGAGGGATTACGGCCTGAGTCGTAACTCAACGCCGCGCGTTACCTTATTAACAGAGCGAGGAAATGAAAATACTAAATATTATTTAATATTTTCATTTCCTGTAGTGTGTATGAACCTACAACCTGTCGCGTTTACAGTCGCACGCTTGTGCCTCAAGCCACGTAACTACTAATATCATAAATGCTGAAGTTTGTATGTATGTTTGTTACTCTTTCACGCAAATCTACTGAACGTATCTAGATGTAACTTTGCAGTAACATAGTTTATACATAAGAATAAAACATAAGACTACAATTTATAAGAAACCTAACTTCACGCTTTATCCCTAGCGGGGTAGTCAGAGTTCCGGAGCGCCAAACGCTACGGTCTCTGCATACCTCGCACGCCTCGTCCACAGTCATTACCTTCTTCATGCACACCCTCCTCCTGTTGGGGGTCCTCATGCTTTTCGTGACTTTCCTCGAGTGTTATTGCTACTGTGTTCTCGAAGGTAACCGAGGTCTCCCCTTACCTCTCTTGCCGCTCACCTTTGCTTCATTCATTCATTCAATTTATAAGGGCTTTGTGTAATTTCAATATAATATGACGATAAGTATCTAGTCTTTCTGATCATCGTGGCTCAGTAGGATAACGTTTCCCTGTAAACGATATTGGTTGTTGCTTCGATTTCCTCTTTGGGAATTATTATATTTATCAAATATTTTCTTTTCCCCACATTAGTTGGTTGTTCTGGTGCGACGTTAGGTTTCCCCACTTAAAATGAAATGTATTGATTTTAGGCGGAAAGTGGAGAACGGAGGAATATGACACTAGGTTCACTCTGATTACCCTTATTAGTGGATACTATTTACATACATACATAGCTTCACGCTGTATCCCGCATATAGCAGGGAAGGCAGAGAGAACCTAGTGTTAAGACACTCCGTTCCCCACTTTTCTCCGAATTGAGGCATAACGCCTGTCGTGGCGCAGAGGTACAAGCGTGCGACTGTAAACGCGAAAGGTTGTGGGTTCGATTCCCACTCCAGGAAAATGAATTTTTAATTTCCTGGGTTTGGTAGCAAGGCAAAGCGCGGCGTTGAGTTCCGCCACTCAGCACTACTATTTATATCTCAAAAAATGAACAAAATCATTGTTTTTTTTAATAAAAAGTCTAAAACCATCAAAACACCCGAGCATCAAACCTAGTACTACCGAGATATAAAAAGGAACCATAAAAACACCACAGAAGTGGCATATAAAAAGCTGTAAATCTAATACATGTTTGAGATCAAAGTCTGAAACCATATTTAAGAATTTTATTGTTTTCTGGCTTAAGAAAGAAAGCAAATGTTCATTTTTAAAAGATAAAATCATAATAAATGCATAAACAATATATTTTTTTTTTAACTTCACTCTGTATCCCGTATATAGGAGGGTAGGCAGAGGGAACCTGAGAACCTAGTGTTAAGACATTCCATTCTCTTTCAACATCTTCGTTCCCCACTTTCCGCCAATTTGAGGCATTGCGTGTTGAGTGGCGGAACTCAACGCCGCGCTTTGCCTTGTTACCAAACCCAAGAAATGAAAATACTAAATTTTACATTTCTTAGAGAGGGAATCGAACCCACAACCTGACGCGTTTACAGTCGCACGCTTGTGCCTCTGCGCCACGACAGGCGTTAAAAAAAACATATTATTAATAGGATAATTCTTTTTTTTATCTTCACGCTGTATCCCGCATATAGTAGGGTAGGCAGAGGGAACCTAAGAACCGACGTGTTAAGACACTCCGTTCCCCACTTTCCGCCGAATTGAGACATTGCATGTTGAGTGGTGGAACTCAACGGCGCACTTTGCCTTGTTACCAAGCCCAAAAATGAAAAATTCCATTTCCTGGAGTGGGAATCGAACCCACAACTTGACGCGATTACAGTCGCACGCTTGTGCATCTGCGCCACGACAGGCGTTATATTTATTACTACTAAATTCCTTATATAATCATAGTATGGAAAATTTACTAATAAAATGTTATCTTGCAATTATTTTCGCTTCAAATACGAATTAGAAACACTAAAATACGCAAAACATTGCAAACAATGTTATAAAGCACACGTTCTTTACGATTAAAGCTTGTTTTATCAAAATTAATTTAAAAAAAACTAGTAATTAATAACAAACTATTATAAATAAAAAAAACAATATTAATTTACAAATAAAATATAATATTTAATATAATGAATAAATTAAATTATTTATAACAAATAAAAAAAGCAAAATTTCCGAACGCATTTGACATTGACAGCCCGCCATGTTCAACTTCTTCAAGCGGAAAGGCGGGAAAGGCGAATCGCCCGAGACCACCCGAAGACAGACGAAAACGACACCGACACCGACGGTCGACTCCCGCGCAGTTTCACACGAAAATGTTGAAAAACCACAAAAAAATGTAGACAGGGGGGACACACTCCTCTCTCCCGCGAGTTGCAATCAAAAAACAGGAGTCAGTGCCTTATTACAAATAATGGGTAAACGTAAGAGGAACAAACGAAAGCGGGATAAATGCGAAGCGCGGCCCGATGTCACTCCTACGCCAGCTAAAAATAATCAAGACGAGAATCAACCGTCCGACGATCCGGCCGACTTTGTGAAAGCTCTTGTACTGCAAAAATACTGTAAACCTGATACCAAACAGCACGTGTCTATGGTGTACGTTGATGATCAGCGTGATGATGATGATGACAAGAAACATGCTGAGGCGTTACTCCGAGAAATAGCTAGAAGTATTGATTGTACCATCGACAAGTTAAATGAGAAACAAATGGGCACCACTGATAGTAAAACTACCAAACCTGTTTACGAAAACGTTGATAATAATATTAATACGTATAAAAATGAGTTGAGAGG
>JAKGSA010001749.1:28733-39838 GCA_033558755.1 Philaethria dido | reverse complement strand
AGTAAGAGCTAAAGTTTTCCAATACAAAATGCTTTCGATAACGATACGAATACGTTGTCGCAAGTTTTCGAGCGTGCCCTACTGGTGAAAAGAAAATCGATATTTTTAATCAGTCGTGGCGATCAGCGTGGAGGCCAGCATCTTAAATACTAACTTTTAATTATTAATCAGAATTAAAGTAATTATTAAACTCTATGTTTAACCTACCTTAACTAAAAAAATATTAGAGATTAGTACCCACAAAAATTAGCATGCACGTACTTTTTTGTGAAGCTGGAAAATGCTGTTTACCACCGTCACAAAAAAACTTATTTACTTTAAAACGCACTTACGTTTTCTTTTCAATTCCCATACAAATTCTTTCGATAATAATACAAATACTATATCACAAGTTTTCGTGCTTGCCCTACAAATACAAAATACAAATACAAATACAAATATTCTTTATTGCACACAAATAAACAAATAACATAGAAGTAGTAATAGCGTACAATAATGCGGCCTTATCGCTTAAAGCGATCTCTTCCAGGCAACCTTTGGATATTGGATTTGTATAAAGTAGTGGTAGGCGGTGCACTAATCAGGTGCCCTACACTTTAGCTATTGTCGTAGGTCCTTCAATACGCAATTAAAAATCACTAAAATCAATAGGTGAGCGGAAAATGAAGAATGAAGTGGCATCTTATCTTATTTTTTAGAACTTTAAATATCATAAAGCAGAAAAATGTAATATAATAACAACGTTTACTATATTAGTAATACAATAATGAAAATTATTTATTTTAAGTAAGATCTCTTTCAAAGATTCTTTGTTATACAAATTAGATGAAGAAATTTCATTTATATTTTGCCAGAATCTTCAAAAAATTTTCAATAACTTAGGGAATTCGGCGAATAAAATCAAATTTATAAACTTATAGTAGTAAATATGTCGAGTTTCCTTATTATTATTGCAGCACTTCGAACAAATGCTACGTAGGCCAAAGAATGATAATATTTTTTTATTTGCAACATATTCCCTGTCTAGGTATCTATGCAAGGCAAAAGTGGGTTTGTTCCTACAAGCGCAGGCTGACATACTGACTGATAGCTGTTTTATAACTCAATTTTCTGTCTTAATTTTTTTTTTGTTTTTTGGGATTTAAAATATATATATATATATATATCCAGACATAAGTCTACCGAAAGATTCTTAAAATTGTAAGACCGCTGGTACCCATAACACAAGTTAAATCTTATAATGGGTACCAGAGTTTATAAACCAGTGTCAAAACAATAAAAGTAAGATCATATTATGTATCTGGTTACTGTATAACTTTTATTTTGGTCCAATAAAGATATTTTTTTTTTTCCAAGTACATACCTAACAGAAAGAGAAATATATTTTCACATTACATAAGTTCTCGGTAAGAAATATTATTATAAGGAAATTCAATGTTCAAATGGTCGCTAAACGGGAAAGTTCAAGAATGTAATAAACATGGCCTAGTTTCATATTTGTACATATAAGCAATCGTCATCTGCGTCAGCGTTTGAAATATATAATTGTAATTGATTAATACATTTTTATGAACAGAATTCATTTAAGAAGAAATATTTAAACTACTTATTATTTCAAGAATAATTTATTACTTATAGATTTTTTTCTAAAATCTAAAAACTAATATAAATTTAATTTCAACTATAAAAAAAATTTTGGAAAATGGAATTTTTCATTTCTTGGATTTGGTAACAAGGCAAAGCGCGGCGTTGAGTTCCGCCACTCAGCACGCAATGCCTCAATTCGGTGGAACGTGGGGAACAGAGGGTCTTAACACTAGGTACCCTCGGTCTACCCTGCTATATGCGGGATATAGCGTAAAGCTATATATGTATTTATAAATTGCATAATATAAATGCCATCAAAATTATAACTGAACTGAAGATTTATAATAAATAACTATGTAAATATAACATAAATACATTTATTTCAATTAAATATATCATAATTTGGATAATACGATATTATTTAAAACTGTTTTGTGATACGTCAAGAAATGAAAAGGATTACATCATTAATATAGCTAAAATGCTTTTCACCTCAAAGCTCACGTAATTAAAGTAAACGCTGAAATTCTCTCTTTAAGCCCAGCATTGCAAGATTTATGTCTCGATTCCTGAATACAATACTTAATTAATTAAATGTTCTACCCTCCTTTTTAATTATTATCAAAGGAGTTCCGAGTTCCAAAAATATATGATTAATTCGTGTTAACCTTACCCACTTTTCAGGGTAGACGGTGTACGTTCCTAAAAAGATTCATTACTGAACTTTATCAAATTACGTTAAAGAAATATGAATGAATGTATCTTTTTAATATAAACATTTTTCAGAGCAGATTTCGAGCCAACAGTCCTCGTTCAAGCACGTCCAAAACATATCTAGACTAAATCAAAATAGATTTGAAAAATTTATTTGCTAGAACATGTATATGTATATTGTTAATTATTAACTTTAAAGATCTTATAGTATAAACTAAAATTTTGTATTTGTAATAAAAAATATGGAATATTTTTTAAAAACATGTTGAAATTTCTATTTCAATGAAGTAATAGTCTTTTAAACTTAAACGAACGGTTGGCGGAAATAGGTCAAAGTATCATTGCAAGATTTACCTCCATCATAGATCATAGATACGAAAAACGCTAATAAAAGCGCGTTTAAAATTTGAATTTATGTTTTTTGAATAGCGTTTTTTTACAAATAAATGAAAATTATGTCATTAAATTAATGTCATTTTATCAAGACACTAGCTTTCCGCCCGCGGCTTCGCTCGCGTGAAATTCAGTTATATCGCGCGACATGGTAAATAGCCTATAGTCTTTCCCAAGGTCTAAACTACATGTCAAAATTGGTTAAGTGGTTTAGATGTGAAAGTTGTAAACAATTGAACAATCTTACATGTTTGACAATAAGGAACTTTCATGCAAACTTTCATCCCCTATTTTAACTCCTTCTACTATTTTTCCCACAATAAAAAGTATCTTATGTCCTTTCCCAAGTTCAGTTGTATCTTCATAGCGAATTTCATCAAAATCGGTTCAGTGGATTAGCCGTGAAAGCGTAACAGACAGACAGACAGACAGACAGACAGAGTTACTTTCGCATTTATAATATTAGTAAGGATTATGTACTTACATCGTCACTTGTGAAAAGAAGCTCTCGATATCGGCGTCTGTTATTTTCAGTGTTTTGTAAGCCTACTGAAGCCAGAAGTTTGCCGATAGCCTCTGTAAATATAAATACATAATAATAAGAATTCAAATAAACGTACCTACATATTTGTTCAATCCGTATAACATAATCTTGTCCACATTGCTTGAGTATCGCAAGAACTAATTTACTATGGTTATAAATTTTACAAAAAACTTTTTTTCATGTATTTTTTTATTTGGTATTTACTAATTGACAAAGCGGTCAGCCAAAAAAAGCAGAAACTACTGGACATAGAAGTTGACATTTGGGATTTCCCAAACTAATTGAATCGGTGAGTGCAGAAACAACGTAAGTCACAAAAAATGCAAAAATTCTTAATTGATTTAAACTAGCTTAGAATATATATATATATATATATATATACCTTTATAATACTTAAATATAAATAATAGGTTACTTAAATATAACAAATTATGTAAAGTATAAACATTAGTAATATATTACAAACATTAGAAATAATCTTTGGGTAGCAGAAATTTGTAAAAATCTCAATTTGTAAAAATATATAGAGATAATAACAACATAAATAAGCTATAACAAGCGTATAAGAATTTCGACGCAGTCAAGAAGCGCGGGTTCGAATCCCGCTGCGTTAAAAAATTTTATACGTTTTCTAAAAATGTTTTCGTTTTCCTAAGTGTGTCTTTAACACTTTAAAAGTATCAAAAATATGTAAAGTATAAGCTAACAAAATCTTGCGCAATAAAATATGACGTGTTATACGCAGTTGAACGCGTCACTTGACACGAAAACGAAAGAATAACAAAATAATATGTATGACAGTGTACGTATTATTCATACCTATGTGTTAATTAAAAATTTATGTTCACTAGCACGCTTAAAAACAGTTACCAAAGAACTATACCTATATTATAATATACTAATATACCTATATTGTTTTATATATCTTCTACTATTACTGGATATTGCTCTGCATTATAAAATAACTACTCCAATATTTTTATTTTATTTTTTATTTTATTTATTAAGATTACCAAGGGTTTTTAAATTAATATAAAATTAGTTAAAAATAGCTTACAATCTAATACAATTAATGTAATACCATTTAAAGGTAACCATCGCATGCAAAAACATATTTAAAAGAAAAAAAAAAGAAATGTGTGTACAATCGATACTTTATAAATTATTACTATTTTTTAGGTGGTAGGAGGTTCGTCCTCCGACTGGCTCGCGACCACTATCATGTCAAAGACGAACCGCCAAATATCTAATGATGTGTTCCGGTTCGATGGCTTTAAAGCCAGATTTTCCCCTTTCCCACCCATCCTTTCCCCAAAATGTGGTGGTTCTAATAGTGGACTACTACATTGTCCCCCCTTCCATCTTTTTTTTTTTTTTTTTTTTTTTTTTTTTTTTTTTTTTTTTTTTTTTTTTTTTTTTTTTTTTTTTTTTTTTTTTTTTTTTTTTTTTTATATGTTTTATTTTTACAGTGATATGTTTTACATTAGTCATTCAACACATGTATGACCAATACAATACGCCAGATTTCTTTAATTTAAATAAGCTTCACACTTTTTGCCTGAATATTTATTAAGAATTCATGACATAACTAGCTGAGTGGTGAAACTTAATACCGGTCTTAGAATTAAAATTATTTATATACAATGACTCCTCAACTCCGAATCAAACCCACAAGCATCGCGATTCCCACTGAGTCATGATGGAAATGTTTAATAGATTTTATTATTTCCCAATTACTTGTAAAATATATTATATAATATATTCTTTAATTATATCTATACGTTGTACATACATAATATACGAATTAGTATTATAGCACGTTGTAAAAACGTGCAATCATTACCGACCTTGGGGTAGAGCGTGGAATGGCTGCTATTATACCCAGGTGGCGTCAAAGAGCCTACAATTTCCAGTGAAAAGTATATTAAATAAGTAATGTAATAACTATAGTGATAGTTAGCTTACTTCATTCAAATTCATAAGTACCTATATATTTAAAGAACTTTAATTCTAAAAATGTTGTTTACCATAAAAGATGAATTAAAAATGATAATGATGAATAAAAACTGAAATTTAATTAATTAGAATTAAAGTTACGGCGTTGAGTTCCGCCCCTCAGCACGCAATGCCTCAATTCGGCGTAAAGTGGGGAACGGAGTGTCTTCACACTAGGTTCCCTCTGCCGACCCTGCTATATGCGGGATACAGCGTGAAAGGATTCATGTATGTATGTACATACATGTATGTAGAATTGAAGTTGCCGCAATGGTTTCATTTTATCTAAATCATGCGCTAGAGCTGGATGCTGTTATAAAAAAAGGCATTTTTACCATTAGCTTCATCAACAGCCAAAATTCCTTTTCCAGAAGCTACAATCTCTTCAGCAGTCTTCTTCAGTTCATCTTGCAATTTTTGGTCGGGATATGCGAAATATGTTGCCATAGTACTGCAATAAATGAAATCGGTAACTATGAAGTTTAGGTCCCTTTAAATATCTTGTGATGTGTTCTGGTTCGATGGCATGTAAGCCAGGTTTTCCCCTTTCCCACCCATTCTTTCCCAAAAATGTGGTGGTTCCGATAGCGGAATACTACATTATCCTCCCCTTCCGTCTCTATCCTCTAGGTTGGCAACGCATCTACAACATCTCTGGTGGTGTAGATGTTCATGGGCGAAGGTAACCACTTACCATCAGGTGGTCCTTCTGCTCGTTTGCCATCCGTAATCCATAAAAAAAAAAAAAAAAAAAAAAAAAAAAAAAAAAAAAAGTATAAGGTGAAAAACTTTAAATATTTATAGAAACATTTGTAACAATTAGGTAAATTGAGTGTAGACGTGATTGGATGTGGGTTCGACTCACGGACGGAAATAATTATATTTAAATTGAAATTGAACGTAAGTAAATTTAATATATTTTCTTTTTAGTATTCTTTTCTATTCATTGATTGTAATTTAATAACATTTTAAACCGAATTATGTAAAAAAAGTATGTCGTCTTATCCCTATAATTGCATGTGGTATTCACCTTAAAAAGTAATGCATTTAGCTATAAGCAAAAAAAGAAACTATTGTAAAATTATATCCGTTGTTTTTTTTTTTTATGGATATCTGATGGCAAACGAGCAGAAGGACCACCTGATGGTAAGTGGACCTTCGCCCATGAACATCTACAACACCAGAGGCGTTGTAGATGCGTTGCCAAACTAGAGGATACAGATGGAAGGGGAGGACAATGTAGTAGTCCGCTATCGGAACCACTACATTTTGGGGAAAGGATGGGTGGGATAGGGGAAAACTTGGCTTACATGCCATCGAACCGGAACACATCATAAGATATTTGGCGGTTCGTCTTTGACATGATAGTGGTCGCGAGCCAGACGGAGGACGAACCTCCTACCACCATGATGATAATTACCATTGATGTATCTAATAAATAAATAAATTCACCACTCAAGAAAATTAGGAAAATATAATATTTTGACAGTAAGTTCTCTCTAACTAACCATGGATTTGTAAGGAATGTGAGGACTGGATACATTTACATAAACAAGTTTTAAGGAAAAATACAGAAAATATAAGAAATGAAATTACTTGCTTAGCTTACGGTTAAGTATGTTCAAGGGGAATAAAGCCTATATTTATTAATATAAATAACTTATTAGATTAAATATGATAGATTACAATTTTATTCAGAAAATGATTTACATATGGAATTCTAGTGAGGCGTCACTTAATCGTCAATCCCAACTTAAGGCTATTATTCGAAAAATGTTATGATTCATAACATGTTTAGATATATTTATTTATTACTTCAGTGTACTTTCTTTGGCATCATCAAAGCAACAAAATTATTTCATAGTACTAAATTAAATTGAGTTTTAAGCCAAAAATACTTACATGAATTGATGTTTCTTGCCAGCGGAATCACAACTAATTATATAATATTAAAATAATATTGTAACATAAAATGTTTATAATAATTGGACCGATAAGTTTGAGCCACGGTTATAAAGATTACTTGTTTTGCTGGGTTATCGTTTACGCTAGATAAGAACATGGAGATGAATATTAGGTGTTTCTAAGACAAATTTAGAGTTTTAGAGTTTTTTTTTATGTGTATTTAGGTGTAATATTTACTTATGTTTAAAAAATCTAGATGCTTGAAGTGGTATTATACAAGAAACAACAAGGTACTAGTGGTCCATGCCTTCTGCACTTTCCACCCAATTCACACATACCTACTTAATTAGTAATGCATGTTGTCTGGGAGAATCCAACATCGCACCTTGCCTACTACTCCAAAAACACAATTATATTTCTTGAACGAATATTATCTTAGCTAAGAACTAAGTTTATTTGTAAATCTGAAAAGGGTAAAATAAAAAAATCTATTAAAATATAATAATTAACTATTTTGGCCACGTTTTGCTATTATTTTATATAAGGAGTTTTTTATGATCCGTTTTCTTAATATAGGAAATGTTATTATAGTCTTTTTTTATTTATTTTATATTTATCACTCCGTAAATTTGAGTTAACAACTATATATGTATAATTTAGTAAAATTAATATATCTCCAATAATTTCAAATAATTATAATTTTGCTGTGAATGTAACTTAGTTCTAATATTTTAAAAATAGTAACAATTGATGTTATTGTTATTCCTATACTAAATAATGTAATCCACTATTTCTATTAAGATCACAAAAACAAATTACTTTTTTAATTAAAATAATATTTCGTGTTGTCTACGATGTTAAATGATATTACGAGCATGGTTATATAGAAAACTCATTTCATATTCATTAATTAATTACATTTTCACTATAATTAATGGTATGATATAATATTCAATACATTGGGCCTTGGAATCGTCTGTATTACGTTGGTTTGGAAAATGTCAATAAAGCGCCATCTATCCAGCATATGGCCTAACTTCTAGGTGCCAATGAAAACGTAGTAGTACATAGTTGAAAATGTTTAAGCTATCTAGTTTATACATACCCCATAAGATGGCAATACAAAATGTCGGTAAAAACGTAGCGACTGCTTTTACATGACTATCAGACCTTCAAATGACCTTTTCTTCGTGTCCTCTCCTCTGTTAACAATTTTGACAGTTTCATTCAGTACCAGTTTGGGTGTGCTGTAGTTCTGATTAGAATTCTCAAATAAAATGTAAGTGTATTTTTACTCATTTTTCTTAATATCTTTTTAGTTTATTTGTATAACAAGAAGCTAGAGTAAATGATATCGTGTAAACGGATATTTAAAAACTTTTTTTGTAAGTCTTTGGTGTAAGTGATGTAATATTGCGCCTGTGGTAAATTAATTAATTTATATAAATAAAATTTAAAAATATAACGTGAAAATAACCAGAAATATTTTAATATAACACAGATTCTGATTTTTTAAATTTTTATTTCATTATTATATTAGTAAAATATTTATGGCTTAATACAAAAAGCGAAGCTTATTTTAAAAATCTATTTCGATGTCTTTCTATAATATATAGACTTATTTGTCTATATAATCAATAAATCGACATAGAATTTTTTTATATAAGTTACACGTGTAATTAATTTTATATTTTCGATTACATTACAATTTGGTAAAGATCCAAAAATTTAGATAGAAAGTACATTTCTCTTGTGTACATAAATAAAACTCATACATATGACGCCGTATTTGTGACCTGTGAAGGTCGCGGTGACCTTTTAGTATTTACTTAAATTGCTTAAGATCACAGAAAATATAGTCAATTACTATATATAGCTATAAATAAATGAGCATGTGAAAAGTAAAATAATTAATTTATTCTTTTTATATCTGCCGAAAAATATAAAAATATCATTTTTTGTCATATAAAACGAGGAAAATGTCAAAATATTTTGACATTCCACTCAAGTTCCTCTCCAGTAAAGTTTCCTTTTTTAAATGCTGTTACTAAAACAAATGATAGCTGTTAAGTTTATTGAGTTATCAAAGTGACAATTAATTTTGGTAAGTTTTTACAACACAAAATATAATGTCGAGTATTTTACTCACTTTTAACTAATTTTATAAGGTATATTTTTTCAAAATAATGCCACCGAAAGGTAAAAAGGGTAAAAAAGGCCCTCCTGAATCAGGATGGATGCCTGGATTTGGAACAAAAGGTATTTCAGTGTTAAATGTTGAATATATTTGCAGTTAACATTTCTGATAGTTGTTATATAACTTTATACAAAATTAAAAGTATAAGGCTTTATTAAAAATAAAGAAATTTACAGCAAATGAAGTTTAAACTTTGAGACTTGATTTCTTGCTAAACCAGTTTTAAAGGTGGAGGTGTGTCTCATTACATATTTATGTAGGCTTATTAGCTATACATTCACTATACACACCTACTACACATTTACTATGACATTTCATAATTAATTTGATAACAATATCAGTAGGATATAAATATTATTTTCAATTATCTATTACAGTTTTCTTGTAATGTATTAGTCAAGTAACAAAAAATATGTAAATTTTTTTTTGCTATAAAATTGTTGCAATGAATGGAGAATGCTTTTTTAATGAAATTAAAAAATTAAATCAATTATATTTTTAAGTATGGTATGGCTCTGGTAAAAATCCAAAGAGCAGTGTTGAGTTCCGTCACTCAGCATGCAATGCCTCGGCTAAGTTAAGAAAATGTTAAAAGAATGGAGTGTCTTAACACTAGGTTCTCAGGTTCCCTCTGCCATACTGTACCCTGCTATGTGCAGAATACAGCGTGAAGCTAAAAACAATATTTTAAAATATAGTCAACATTTAAGTTTATTTTTAATAATATTCATTTTTTTGCAGCCACAATGACCACATACTTCCAGTACCCCACCCCTGAGCTCCAGGAGGAGCTTAAGAAGATTGCTCAGGCTATTGTTGCTCCTGGCAAGGGTATCTTGGCTGCTGATGAATCCACAGGTATTTTTTATAGTATATATAATAAGTATTTGGTTTATTAAGTTATAAATTTGTATTAGTTATTTTGTTTCGATAAACTTAAACTATTTCTCAGGACTAAATATTAATAAAATAGAACAAGTTAGTTTTATCTTATTACTGGATTACTTTTCAAGTACAGGTATTTTATGATATTAAGATAATCCTAAAAGAATTGAAATAAAAGATTATGTACTTATGTAGTGAAGGCAGTACTGGATTATGACATAGAAAATTTATTATGATTCATATAGAAATGAGTCAAATATTAGGTGTACTTTAAATTCAATAGGATCTACCTCAAATTTTATGTGAAATCATAAATCATACAAATTAAAATTATTAATTTTTGTTTTAAAAAATACTTTATGTATTTTACTAAGTAGTTATTTAAAATAATTTTATATAGGAACCATGGGCAAACGTCTCCAAGACATTGGTGTTGAAAATAATGAGGAGAACCGTCGCAAATACCGTCAGCTGCTCTTCAGTTCTGACCCTGTAAGTACTTACATTCAGTTGATTGCCAAAAAATATTACCGCTTTACTAATTTTATGCCCCGTTACTAATACTTAAGTTTAGGAGTTAATAATAATATCAAGTAAATATATTCATAAAATTTTCAGACATTGACCTAAATCAGAATTCTGCTTTTTGAAAGGAAATCCTTTATTTCATACATTTTTGTTATTTGTTTCCTCATATTTATTTATAACAAAAAACGAATCTATTTGTATTAGTGTGATGTAAATTTATATCTTTTTAAACTAATAAGTTTTGTTTGGTGGTAGGAGGTTCGTCCTCCGTCTGGCTCGCGACCACTATCATGTCAAAGACGAACCGCCAAATATCTTGTGATGTGTTCCGGTTCGATGGCATGTAAGCCAGGTTTT
>JAKGSA010001749.1:0-28629 GCA_033558755.1 Philaethria dido | reverse complement strand
AAAAAAAAAAAAAAGTAGTTCAAGCTGCATGTAATAAAATTTTATAAGGTTAATTTTACTTACTTGTTATATATAGTATCATTTTAAAAAGTAACAATTGTAAGTAGAACAGGAGAACATACATTAATATGATACAATTGAACTGGTATGATGATAAAGCGTGAAGATGGGAGACGAAACCCTGGAATACCTATAAGAAAAATTTAGTTTTTTTTGCTTTTTAGTGCAATATGGATAAAGACGTGTTTTTAATTTTTCAAACTAATAAATGGTTATTACGCTTTCAATATGCAAAGAAAAATCTTAGTATCTAACCTCCATAATAATTTTCTATAATCAAGAAATTACAATCTCCGTTGAAACGTAATGTGAAAGTTGTATAGCGGGATTAACAAGCGTTTTCCTTATTCGTGAAACAGTGGGGTGCTCGTGACTGATATCGTATACCTATCGACACTACCAACAATAATCCTATAATCAGTTTGTTTATTATGCTCAGAATTGTACCAATAGCAAACGAAAATAGTTCATTATTGATATTTAATTGTTCGAAATAAGTTTCGAAATAAACAAAATTGTTTAATAAATATGTATTTACTTTATTTAAATCAATTAAAATATCTACAAACACGCTCTGCCTACCCCGCTATATATACAACGTGAAGTTAAAAAAAAAATAGTTTGTTATATCAACCTTATTTAAATGAAACGCTTAAAGGTCTTACTTCAAAACAAATATTTAACTGTACCTTTAAATATGCTTAATTATAAAAGCTTTCCCTCCCACCCAGGCCTTATCTGAGAACATCTCAGGTGTAATCTTGTTCCACGAGACCTTGTACCAGAAGACCGACGATGGTACACCCCTGGTGTCTTTGTTGGAGAAGCGCGGAATCATCCCCGGCATTAAAGTCGACAAGGGTGTTGTACCACTCTTCGGATCGGAAGACGAATGCACCACCCAGGGTAAGTTGTTAAAGCTTGGTTTATTTTATGTATATAGAACATAATTATTCTAATAATGGAATTTCTTATCGCCGTTTAAAAATAAAATATTATAAATTTTATTAAATTGAATTAAAATTAGATTAAAAGTATTCAACATTTTATTAAGACTAGTGTCTCCGTTGACGCGTTAACAACGCGTTGTCTTTAGCAATGTATATGTCACGTATATAAGATGGATGTCAAGCCATGGTAGTGTGTGTAACATTTATTTTATTAGTTTAATATTCTGTTTATGCATATTTAAAACACATATTGCATGCATTCTGCACTTCTTCTCTATATAAACTATATGTGTGCCAAATTTCATGCTCCTCCGTTAGCGAAATTTTTGTAAAAAGGGGTACAAAGTTTTTGTTTTACGTGTCAAATCAATAAAAAAAAACTTTTTATATTTATGTATATTTACACATTAGGTGAGTTATTACTATATACTACTACACTCGTTTCGATTGCTACATTTTTTAATATTTATAATTAAATATGGAATTTGTAATAACTTCTTTAAAGACTTTAAAGAAAACGTTACAATGGTAAATTTACATAATGCATTAAAGTTTAATGTACAACCAGTTTGACCTTGTTTCATAGTAGGCATGTATTATGACCTCTATATCATATGTTTACTGAATAGGGGCTCGTCAATACGTATGATAGTACGAGTCAAAGTCTCATCTATAAGTAAATATTTTATTTCGTAATATCTATGATAAGGATGCCGTTTTTAGTAATGTTTGGAAAACAATGGTGAAATATGTGTTTATCGCGTTGTTTTTGTAATTTGTATATATAAACTTGTTAAAAAAAGTATTTGCAAATAACCGAATATTTTTTTATTATGATATAAAAATGAAATGAATTAACACTGGTTTCTCAGGTTCCCTTTGCTTACCCTGCTATATGCGGGATACAGCGTGAAGGTTTTTTTTTTTAAAACACAGAAATGGCTGTTTTAGGGTTACCTATCTTAGTTGTATCAGGGCATGAGTGAATCTTTTTTTTTTTTATTATATTTATTCTATTCACTACGGAATACGGACATGTTGTTAACTTTCTCTACATTTTCATATTACTTAACTAAGCTTAGGAAATAAGATATTTTTTCCTTAAGAGAGTCCAAATATTTTTTTGGTAGTGAATCGTTAAAACAGTTATTAAATTATATCTTTAACTTTCGTTTACGTAACTGAACACCGCACTTGGTTGTAACAGAGCGAGATAATAGGAATCATTTAAATACAAAATATCTCTGAATACAGATTGATTCCATAACTATTGCCTTACCTTAGAAACTTCTTAGCTTCACTATAAGGCATCAAAAAATTATAACTATTGAAGAAATCATTATTATAATATTATCTATTACTAGTATTCTAGTAATATCAGGTGTTTATTACAAAATTCGGTTGTTGACCTCAAGATACCGCTAAAAGACATACGTGATAATATTCACGCTTTTTCTCATGTATCGTAATATAATATCGACTACATGTCTCGAAGGCTATCTTATAAATACATATATTAAAATAAATTTACATTAGTATCTTATATAAAATAAATAATATAGTTGATTTAGTTCTCCGAATAAAATGTTTTTTTTTTTTATAAATAATAGATAAAAAACTAAGTTAATATTTAATTAAATTAATTTTGCCATATAGTCTTACTTAAAAATCTTAAACGCTAAATATCTTTCTTTAAAACATTTATTTTCATTTCTTTAGTAACTTTTGCGTATACGTTCTCCCTGTGAGGGGACGGGGTTAGAATACAATTCCTCCGTCGCTGGGTAGCGTCCCGTAAGAGGCGGGTATCCTAGTAGTTTGGTGGTAGGAGGTTCGTCCTCTGTCTGGCTCGCGAACACTATCACTATCAAAGACGAACCGTCAAATATCTTATGAAATGTTCCGGTTCGATGGCATGTAAGCCAGGTGTTTCCCTTTCCCACCCAACCTTTCCCCAAAATGTGGTGGTTCCGATAGCGGACTACTGCATTGTCCTCCCCTTCCATCTGTATCCTCTAGGTTGGTAACGCATCTCTGGTGTCCTACATGTTCATGGGCGAAGGTAACCACTTACCATCAGGAGGTCCTTCTGATTGTTTGCCATCCGTTATCCATAAAAAAAAATCGTTTTCAGAGCAATTTTTTTATATCTTTTTTTTTACAGGCTTGGACGATCTCGCCCAGCGTTGTGCTCAGTACAAAAAGGACGGTTGCCACTTCGCCAAGTGGCGTTGTGTGCTCAAAATCGGTCGCAACACGCCTTCCTACCAGGCCATCTTGGAAAACGCTAACGTACTCGCTCGTTATGCTTCTATTTGCCAGAGCCAACGTATCGTTCCTATTGTAGAACCTGAAGTATTGCCTGACGGTAAGTTATTGAAGTGAAACTAATTTAGAAACGTTATAATCTATATGTCGATATAACGAAAAGCGACACTAAAAGTACTAAGGAAAGCGACACATATGTTTGCAGTAAAGAGTAATATATAAACGCATAGGTATTCATAATTTAGATATTTTATCTTAATAAATTTTAAAGATTTTCATTAATTGCCTTAAGCAATTATAGAATTTTTTTTATCCTTCATAGTTTATGATTGGTTGGTCAATAACTCCCTCCCATATATTGGATTAATTATCTGTTTAAAACTTTTGCTATTTTATTTAGTAATTTGAAATAAAATTTCAAAAATATATAAACATAACGTAATCTAAGTAATTAAACATCCATCCATTTTAAAATTTTGGTGCAATATTAAAGCTCAATTTATTGAAATTCAAACTTGATTACGTATTTCATTCATACATGCCTTCAATTATAAATATAACAGAAAATCTCATTTATTTATACAAGGTGAACACGACTTGGACCGCGCCCAAAAGGTGACTGAAACTGTCTTGGCTGCTGTCTACAAAGCATTGAATGACCATCACGTATTCCTTGAGGGTACCCTCCTCAAGCCTAACATGGTAAAAATATTTTCATAGCTAGCTGCTAATTATTGTCATTTTGATTAGGAAGGCGGGAATCGAACCCATGACTTCCTTAAGTTACTAGCACACGACTTTTTTTTATTTTCGTTTTTCTCTTGCGTTTCACATGATGACATAAACTAGTGGAAATTTTTTTATTATGAAAATATTGCTGACTTAGGTAAAACTTAAAGCCCAATGTCTCACATTATGTGAACTGTAGAGGAAACGTTTCTACATTGTACATCAGTCTTCTAATATAAGAATGTCACCAATTAAAGTTAATAAGTTCTTTTTAATTACTATGCGACAATCGTGAAGCAGTTTTTTTAGAATATATAAGCTTAAATCAAGTACGTATTATAGCTAAAATGTCGTAAACTAATGCTTAGCAACTTGTATTTGAAGGGATGAAAGTTAGTATTCTATTACGTTGCCGGGGGAGCAACTCAGATGCACTAGCTCTTTTCTATGTAACCAAATTTGAAACAATACATTATCAATGAATCTTTTTGCATCTATATTTTATTTATATATGTTTTTTGATAAAAATAAAATATATACGAAAAAAGTAAAAACATGATTTTAATAGATTTTTGGTATTGCAGGTGACTGCTGGCCAGTCCTGCAAGAAGTCTTACACCCCAATGGACATTGGCCGCGCCACCGTCACTGCTCTACTTAGAACCGTACCCGCTGCTGTTCCCGGTAATTTATTATTTTATTGACTTATAAATAATTTAATCTAAAATTAAAAAGAATATTTTAGCTTTTATAGCCGCAAGTTTGGTTCTTATACTTTTTGTTTTGTGGTCTATTTTCTTAAAGCACTATATGAACCTGTATTTTCATTATTGATCAAGTGTAATAAAGGATATAATTATGTATATATCATTAATAGGAATTACTATATAAGCTTGGAATACCATCATAATTTGAAATCTAGAAGAGCTATAATATTTTTTGGTATATTTTTTTTCTTCACGCAGTATCCCGCTTATAGCAGGTTAGGCAGAGAACCTAGTGTTAAGAAACTCCGTTCTCTCTCAACAATTCCGTTCTCCACATTCCGCCGAATTGAGGCATTGCGTGTTGAGAATTTTGGCATATTCTTGCATTTATATTGGTGGTCTAATAGTAAAGAATTCATTAATGGAAAAATATATTGCTATAAATAAATTCCAGGAGTAACTTTCCTGTCTGGTGGTCAATCCGAGGAGGAGGCTTCAGTTAACCTGAACGCCATTAACACTGTGGACCTTAAGAGGCCGTGGGCCCTCACATTCAGCTACGGCCGCGCCCTCCAGGCCTCCGTCCTCCGCGCTTGGCAAGGAAAGAACGAGAATGTTCTAGCTGGACAACAGGAGCTCATGAAGCGTGCTAAGGTAATATCCTATGTGGTTATGATGTCCTGGTACTTTAGGTTCAATGTTGCTTCATTTGAGAGGAGCTTTTGCGGTCAACTTATTTTATATGTAAGTAATGGTTAGCTTAGTTAGGCTTATGTCGCCCTGGTACATGATATTAAATTTTATATTGAAGTGAAGGATGGAGAGGTGATTAAGTCTTTTTAAGGTGAGTGCAATATTTTCGTAACTTCTATACCTTAATCGTATGCAGAAACTAAAAATCGGTTAAAAACTATTGAAAATAATATTTATTAATCGTTTTTCATTTTTGGTAAATATATTTACTTAGTTTGCAATCGGTAATCGAAAATATGCCGAATTGTATATTTCCCAGAATAGTTTGAACCCAATACCATCGCGATCAAACAAGCACTTCCTAGTTAATAACGCAATCGTATATAATAAAATAATGACTCATCAACAAGGAAAATTAACTTAAAGAAAAAGTATTAAAACTCAAAAGATAGTCTTTTATCTCTCTACTATTTATGTGATCCTAGTACATTATCTGTTACTTTTTTAGTAAGAGATAAGAAATGCTTATTTTTATTACATTTGATTGATAAATTGCTCTTAAATCGTAAACTAATAATTATGATACCTTAAAGCCTGTCGTGGCGACAGATTGTGGGTTCGATTCCTACTCCAGGAAATGAAAATATTGAATAATATTTAGTATTATCATTTCCTCGCTCTGTTAATAAGGCAAAGTGCGGCGTTGAGTCCCGCCACACACGCCTAATGCTAATTCGATGGAGAGGAACGGAAATGTTAAAAGAAAACGGAGTGTCTTAACACTAGATACTCTGGTTCCCTTTGCCATGCTATATGCGGGATACAGCGTGAAGCTATAATGATGAAAGTCATATAAAATTTACTAACAGATTAGCTTAACTTAACACGCAATGCCTCAATTTGGCGGAAAGTGGGGAACGGAATTATTGAAAGAGAATGGAGTGTCGCAACACTAGGTTCTCTGGTTCCCTCTGCCTACCCTGCCATATGCACACAGGTTACACAGGTTACAGCGTGAATAAAAAAAAACTTAATAAAGAATTTGCTTAAAATTCTTCTTACATTGATTTATACATATATAGATAATACAGGAAATTATAAGAGTTTTTATTCGATTTCGTGGGCTTCGGTTGCGTGGGTTCGATTCCCACTTCAGGAAATGTAAAAGTTTAGTATTCTCATTTTCTTGGTTTGGTAACAAGGGCAAAGCGCGGCGTTGAGTTCCGCCACTCAACACGCAATGCCTCAATTCGGCGGAAAGTGGGGAGCTGAGTGTCTTAACACTAGGTTCTCTTACCCTGCTATATGCGGGATACAGCGTGAAGCTAGAAAAATAAGTTTTATTTCATAATAAAATTGTTTTAATTCTGAAGGTAAGGTAATTTTTATTTTGTATATAATAAGAGAGCGTGTTAATACTTCATCAAGTTTGAAGGTAAGTGAGTAATTTTGTTATATATTTTAAAGTATATGGCTTATATGTGTTTTATCATTATGTAGAATTAGTCTTATCACGTTAATCATTATTTAAAAAATAATTAATCTAAATAAATTAATTAATTTTAAACATTTCTTCAAATAATATTTATATGAAGAATAAATTTTCATAGATATGTGTTTAATATATTGATTTGTCGTCATTTGTATTCAGTAACAGTATTATCAAAATTCGATTAATAATGAAAATAATTTAATCTAACTTAATGTGTCTGCTTCATATATAGAATTTAACTAATATACTTTTTTTTTTATTTCTTACGCACGTGTCTCCTTGCACCATCGTCGTCGATGCGCATCGCTATGACAACACTCTAAACTAAATCATCACCTATATTAATAATCGTATAAATAATAATTTATTTGTTGCCATAATGAAAATAGGCTAACGGTCTCGCTTGTCAAGGAAAGTATGTAGCGGGTTCGATTCCGTCCCTGGCATCGCAAAAATCCAACTTCGTTAAGGCTCATGCTTACTAAGTTTCATATAATAAATTTTAAAAAAGACTTATTCTAATTGAAATGAATATATTATGGCAACCAATAATTGTTAATCATGTTCGATTTTTTGTTTTAATTTTTTAATATTAATAACTTCATTTACTTTAATTTCTCAAAATTAGAGACATTTATTATTATTTAGTAAAAAAAGAAAAAATGTTAACAATTTATAATAATTTTACTCTGTTTTATTTTTTAGATGAATATTTTTATTTCCCTTTTATTATTTTATTTTTTTTTAACTTCACGCTGTATCCCGCATATAGCGGGGTAGGCAGAGGGAACCTGAGAACCTAGTGTTAAGACACTCCGTTCTCTTTCAACAAATCCGTTCCCCACTTTCCGCCAGATTGAGGCATTGCGTGTTGAGTGGCGGAACTCAACGCCGCGCTTTGCCTTGTTACCAAACCCAAGAAATGAAAATACTAAATTTTACATTTCCTGGAGTAGGAATCGAACCCACAACCTGTCATTTACAATCGTACACTTGTACCTCTGCGCCACGACAGACGTTCCTTTTTATTATTGTTGGTATTTTTTTAATGTTTGGTAATTGTCTCTAATGTTGGGCTTTTATAAATGTAGTTGATATATGTCATAATTAATATTTTTATTATCATTTATATGCATGTAGTTTTGTGTTTGTAATATTAAATTTGTGTTCATTGTATATGCATTTAATATGTGTTCGTAGTTGCTTTTTGTGTTTGTCTGTATTTGTACTGCTAATATTTGTTTGTGTTAATAAAAAATATATAGTACTTGTAATGTCGTCTTTATTACCCCTTATGTAAGTGAAAAAACTTCAATTTTCTAAGGTAAGTGTGCATTTGAATAATATATTTAGTTTTGATTGTTTCTATTTGTAGAACTATCCTGCCTTGTTTTAGCTTGAGTGGCAAAACCGACGCCCGGCTACGCCCTTTTTTGACAATACCTAAGAAATGAAAATAATTTATATGTGAACATTATCTCGAGTGGAAATCGAATCCATAACTGTTAAAGAGTATGGTGACTTACGCTTTCTAACTTCGCTATAGTGAATTGATGACGTTTGTTCTGAGCTTTGCGTTATTGTACAAGATTATTAAAATACTATAAATACGAAAGTTAAAATTAGGTTGACAATGAGAATTTTTATAATTCACAATGTAAATATGCTTTATTAAGTCATTTTATTAATGTATTTAGATTAATATGTATATGTCACAAACACCGTCCCCGCCGGTGGAGACGAGGTCCTCACTTTTCTACGGCTCGATCACGCCTCGGTGCGACCGGGTCAAGCCACTAAAATCCAACAGGGCATCAAACGCCCTACCCAGTAGGCTTAAGCTCGGGCCGAGCGAAAGCAAAGTCCCCCACTACAAGCAGTGTTCGCAAGCCGAGGTTCGGCCTCGCAGGAGGCGCCCCTGTGACACTGCAGTTCTAAGTTGATGGTCCTCCTCCCGAGGAGGCCAAGCCAGGGTCAGAGCTCTTCAAGCTCGGCCCCCCACAAAACCCGGTGACGCTGTCGAGGCCAATAGGGCCAACAGCATACTACACAGTCGAAAAGAAAAAAAAATGTATATGTACCGCCATCTTGAAGCCGTCATGGCGCAGTTTGATAGCGTCTATCTGTGACGATATTGCTTCGGGTTCTATTCTTACACCCAGAAATTATTTTTTTAAATATTTTCATTCCTTTCCTCTGATAAGTCACAACCTGGCGTTAAGATCCGCCACTCGACTTTATATGGAATAACAAGAATTACTAATTACGTCACTAACTAATGTTTTAGGGAGGACTAGCATAATACGTATATTATAATCGAAAAAATAAAAATATAGCATTTAAAATCTATAGTGTTAACCGATAGTCTATTTTAATATTAATAAAAAAATACATTTTTTTTTTAACTTCACGCTGTATTCCGCATATAGCAGGGTAGAACCTAGTGTTAAAAAACTCCATTCCCCACTTTCCGCCGAATTGAGGCATTGCGTGTTGAGTGGCGGAACTCAACGCCGCGCTTTGCCTTGTTACCAAACTCAAGAAATGAAAATACTAAATTTTACATTTCCTGGAGTGGGAATCGAACCCACAACCTGTCGCGTTTACAGTCGCACGCTTGTGCCTCTGCGCCACGACAGGTGCGAATAATTGATTGAACATTATAATTAAATTAAACTAAAATAAATACATAATCGAAATGGTGATTAAGTGTTGCTATATTTTATAACGTTACAAAAATAAATGATTTACATTAATTGAAACAGACAAAAATATATTCATTAGACGTGGTCCATGGGTGAATTGTGAAACCGGCTTTACTAATAGTTCGATAGTTTACACGAGTATTTAAGTACCATTATCGGCGTTGAGTTCCGCCACTCTACACGCAATGCCTCAATTCGGCGCAATGTGGGGAACGGAATTGTTGAAAGAGAATGGAGTGTCTTAACACTAGGTTCTCTCTGGTTGAATATTTTTATTTCCCTTTTATTATTTTTTTTTTTACTGGTTCCCTCTGCCTATCCCGCTATATGCGGGATACAGCGTGAAGTTAAAAAAAAAAAGTACCTTTATAAAGTATTATTTTAAATGATGTAAGATATTTTATTATACATATATTTATTCAAAATTTTATATTTTCAGGCTAACGGTCAATCTTCTCAAGGCAAATACGTCGCTGGATCCGTAACAGGTGTGGGCGCTGAGGCCGGTCTCTTTGTTGCTAATCACGCATATTAAATGATATATACATACATTAGTAACTCGAAACATCGCTTTCGTGACTATATCTTAATTATTCCTTTGAGCACAATGCTTTATATAAAAAAAATATCCCAAACGTCACAAAAACAAAAAAAATTGAACGCCATTTTGAAGCAAATCTATGGCCATTTTATTTTACAATTAAATGTGCCATATTGATGCATTCAATAGAATAGACAATTGCTACACAGTAATAAACATTTACTCTTCTTTGACGTTTGTCATAGATAAAAAATTGTTGAAGTTAAAAATTTTGAAAGTAGATCAATTGATATGTTGGTTATTATCGATGTAGTAGTGTTGTCATGTAGTATTGAGATTAGATTATCACTAGATATTTCATTTTGTGACATTTAAAAATAATCATAGATAATATTTGATAAATAATATACACTGTGTAATTTATTTTTTATCTATCGTAAATGAAAGTGACAGTTTACACCTATTTATATGAATATTATTTAATGTTTTTATTTTAGGTTTTAAATGTATTTTGATATTTTAAGAGTAAATATATTATAGTCGATGATTATTGTAGTTTTATTTTAGATGATAGTTGAAACTATTTATGTATTTATTTATTAGAAATGTATTGTACATGTAAAAATTGAAAAATATAGTGTGGAAATATTTTAACTAAATAAATAAAGGATTTCTTTGAAAAAAAAAACATTTTAATGAATTTAAACTGAAAAATATATATGGTAAAAAAAGGAACTATTTGTTATAATATGATCTTGCGCATACATTGTGGAAAAACAATCTTCAATGTAGAATGTACAGACAGAATTTTTTCTCTTTATTTATACTTATTTCAATTTTCGACAATATATAACTACGTGAAGCAAAACTTTCCCTTTTTACGAAAATTACGCGGACGGAGGAGCATGAAATTTAGCACAATTATAGTTTATATAGAGGAGTGCAGAACGTTAACAATTTTTTAAAATAATGTATAAAAAGTATATTAAATTAATAAAATAAATGTTACAAACACTAATATGGTTTGACATCCATGTTTATATAAAGTGACATATACATTGCTAAAGTCAACGCGTAAATAACGCGTTACGCTTAGTCTTTATTTTTGTGAACTATTTCAGATATTTTCAAACATGACTCCCGCAGTCTATTTAGTAATATATAAAACCCACACGCTAATACCTCTACAATTTATAAGAATATTGAGAGTGATTTCTACATTTGTCAATTTTTAAATACATTGCCTTAGACGAAAATATTCCTAAATCAAATAAAAAAAATAAAAGTCATGGATCCGTTGTGGGAAAGTTTCTTTTACTTTTTGTTAGACGTTTGCTGTATATTTATAATTTAGAAAATATCAACTTTGCTTACTTAAATTGAAAAATTTTTAATAAAATAAATATATTTTTATGTAATGATTTAATGAGTAAAGGGTATATTGTAAAAAGCACAAAGCTATATATGGAATAAATAAATAAAAAAAATGTAGTGTGCGATATGAAACTTCATTCCATAAAAGTATAGAGTGACAAAATCCAATCTAACCAAATATAAGTCAAAACAAGCTAAATCTATATGCGACACTATATATTTTGTCTATATTTCCAAAGTCAACCTATAAAAAATAAAAATATTTGGTTACAATATCCTCACTATAAGCAGTTAAGTAAGTAAGTAAGGTTTGTTAGTCTCCCTGACATAAAAGTTGCAACTTTCGTACTCGTAAAAATTTCAACGTAACCCGGTAAGAAATTATCTACTTTTAGATTAATTGGCTTTTGATTTTGGACGTATTCCAAGAGATTCTACTTTAAACCTGTTACATTTACAATTTATACGGAATTTTATTATTATTTTAATCCCAAGCGTATTAAGTAAGACTAAAAACTATTAAAATAATAATATATGAGAATATTAATTGTACAAGTATGTTTCAGTAACAAATTATCCCTAATGTAAGGTTACATAAATAAATTCATTTATTAGTAAGTAAATTCAAATGGAATATTTTCCCAATTTGTTCATTGTGATTTTTAACGAACAAGCTACGACACAAACGACCTAGCTCAGGGACATTAGAATCTTAATTGACAGAATTGCCAGTTTAATTCGATTTTCATGTAAGAATGAAACCTGCAACCTTATAATGAAAAAAACTAAAAGAGGTTAAATTTACAATCATAGATAAAGTGTCATCTAAATTATAATTGTCACCTAAATTTAAACCATTCAGTATATAATTAAACACACTTAAACATTACTAAAAAAAATGCTAAGCATATACTTAAATGATTATTTGTTCAAAGAAATAAAATAAAATTACAAAATATTTTTGCTTTTCTACCCTCTTTATCGGCGAACTCTTTTTAATTTTTTTAATTATCTATTTAATTTACTTGTCTAGATCGAGATACCGTCAATTCCAGTTTTTATCGTTTTAAGCTTAAAAAGCAACTGTAATTGCCCTAATGCTATATACAGTTCTTGTAGGTTGCGATCTTTGATAAAACTTTGATAATACAGTCATGCCATAAATAGACAAAAAACAACCGCAAGTGCTAGACTATGCAAATGCAACATCGATCGTGTCTGATGAACTGATATAATTGAACATCTCTTCATTAAGATTTTATTTGTATTATAATATGATGAGATTAGTACCTAAAGCTTTTAAATTACATTTTAACAATCGCCTTCCGAATCCTAACCAATTATGTAAAGATCTCACCATTGCCGTCTCCAAAATACGTGCTATTATTAGTTAAGTTTGCAGTGATTTTTTTTTCATTTTTGATTTGTTAAAGTATTAGGGTGTCCCATAAGTCTTTTACTTTTTTTTGATGCAAAATGAATACATGATATTTGTTGTTTAAAGTTGATTTATAAAATAATGTAGGAACTGTTTTGTTCTATAACTCTTTCTCCATCTCTCAGCAAGCTTTATTATGCCATTTTTCTAAAATTGTTTAGGTTTACCTTTGAAATATTCATCTAGGTGCGTTTTTATTTCGCTTATGGATTTGAAAGATTTACCGCGCAGATAATTTTTTTAGCGAGAAACAAGTAGAAATCGGAGAGAGCAAAGTCTGAGTACGAAGAGTGAGGTAGAATAACCCAATCAAATTGTTATTTTTGCCTTATGGCGAACGTCATGTTCCGTAAGGGAAAAATGCGGTCTTGCGTTGTCGTGATGGAATACGACACCTCGCCAGTTCGCCAATTCTGGCCGTTTTTCTCCTATGGCGGCTTTTAATAGATCCAGTTGTTTGCAATATTTATCAGCATTGATCGTATCACCTAGCGGAAGAAGCTCGTAGTACACTACATCCTTCCAATCCCACCAAATGCACAAAAGAACTTTCTTAGGTCCTATTATCTATTTTCTTTAGACCCATCGCGTTTAAAATCCAGATCTCGTCGCCAGTAACAAGACTCTTTAAAAAAGAATTTCTTTCGTGTCACTGAAGAAGCAAATCGCAAGTGGAAACGTTAAAAGGTGACCGGCCATCGTCAATAGGTGTAAAACCCAAACTTCACATCGCTGTGCATATCCCATCTTGATTAAATGCTTATGTATCGTTGTTTTAGGATTGTTAGAGGCCTCCTCTATCTCAAACACACTATATAGCGGATTTTCAGAGACCACAGTCTTGATAATGTCCGTATCCGTTGTTGTAGGGCGGCCGCTGCGGTCTTCATCTTGTAAGTCAAGATTGCCATTTTTAAAATTCTTAAACCAATTGCTGACAGTCCTAATAGTCGTAGCATCACTCCCGTAAACCCTGTAAATATGTCTTTTGCACTATTGCCTTTTTAAAGTAATGAAACATAACATGCCGTAAATGTTTCTTTTGGCTCTCCATGTAAAAATGCGTAGAAAAAAATTAAAAAGAGACTATTTCACCAAAAAAATGTACTTTGGTAGAGTTCTGGGATGACCGAAACCGATGCCACAAACAGCTAAAAGATAAGCTTGCATAATAATTTAAACACAGCCAGTTAATCATTCATATCGAAGCGCGGAAGAAACTTACGGGACAACCTAATATATGATTTTGACTTGTATTAAAATGCGTATTATACTTACTCTCTTAGCCCTTCTGCACTATTATCGTTCTTCAACAGATGTTGTTGTTTCGAAATAGTTATATATACCTAAGTCCTCTACATAGGCAATATACAATAGCCATACAATAAAAAAAGTTCCACTCAAATCCGTTTAGTGGATTTAAAGATGTGCGCGTACAAACAGACATACAAGGAATCAAAAAAATTAAATTCATATGAATTTATGAATCCTTACTTCCTTACTAGTATTATAAATTCGAAAGTAACTCTATCTGTCTGTCTGTCTGTTACGGTTTCACGCCTAATCCACTGAACCGATTTTGATGAAATTCGGTATAAAGATAGAACTGAACTTGGGAAAGCACATAGGATACTTTTTATCGCGAAAAAAATGATAGAGGGGGTTGAAATAGGGGATGAAAGTTTGTATGGAAGTTCCTTATTGTCAAACATAAAATCATGTAAGATTGTTTAACTGTTTATAACTTTGACACATAAACCACTTAACCAATTTTGACAAATAGTCTAGACCTTGGGAAAGGCTATAGGATACTCCTTATCATATCGCGCGATATAACCGAATTTCACGCGGGCGAAGCCGCGGGCGGAAAGCTAGTCTTCTATAAATGTTTTACATCACTCTAAACTGTTTCTCCAAAAAAACATTTTTTATGTAGAAACATACTTTCTTCACTATTTCATTATAGTATAGATATCGATATGTGGGAAAACACCATAATTGCGACTAATCTAAAGTTATATATTTAATGCTTCAATAAATTTTGTTAAATTAAAATAATAAAAGAGTATTGAAAGTTGCCTTGAAAAACGCCTGCCTTGGCGCAGCGGCGCAAGCGTGTGACTGTAAACACGACAGGTTGTGAGTTCGATTCCCTCTCCAGGAAATGTTAGTATTTTCATTTTCCTGGGTTTGATAACAAGGCAAAGCGCGGCGTTGAGTTCCGCCACTCAACACGCAATGCCTCAATTAGGCGGAAAGTGGGGAACGGAATTGTTGTAAGAGAACAGAGTGTCTTAACACTAGGTTCTCAGGTTCCCTCTGCCTACCCTGCTATATGCGGGATACAGCGAGAAGTTAAAAAAAAAAAACAAAATAATAAAAGAGTATTGAAAGTAGCTTCCCTTACACGGTACCCTTATACCGTATAGCAGGGTAGTCAGGGCGAACCAAGTGTCAAGACCACCTTATAAATGTTCACCGTTTTTAATAAGAGAATTTTAAAGAGGTATATGAATAAAAACAATATGTAAGGACGAGGAAGACGCCTGTCGTGGCGCAGAGGCACAAGCGTGCGACTGTAAACATGACAAGTTGTGGGTTCGATGCCCACTCCAGGAAATGGAATTTTTAATTTCCTGGGCTTGGTAACAAGGCAAAGCGCGGCGTTGAGTTCCGCCACTCAGCACACAATGCTTTAACTCGGCGGAAAGTGAGGAACGGAGTGTCTTAACACTAGGCTCCCTCTGCCTACCCTGCTATATGCGGGATACAGCGTGAAGCTATGTATATAAGGAATACGCTTAAAAATATATTTTTTGCTATTCTAATCGTCCCGGCAAGGAAATGAGTTTCATATTGCGAATATATTTTACTGTCATCGGATGATAAAAAGAAGTCGCTCAAAATAACGTTGCAAGATTAGAGATAGACAAGATGGATACAGATGAAATTAAAAAAAGAAATAATAAAATAAAACGTGAATGGATGAATGTTGGATGGAATGTGGAAAACGGGGTGTCTCGATACTAGGATTCTAACATCGCTAGGTAGGAACCGCTAGTACGTAAAGATGAACAAAAAATAATTACACATAGTACATATGATAGTGTGGTACCAAAAGTAAAGGAAATTAAATTAAATAACTTATATATTTTAGTATAATGATTTTTTTATATTTTTTTTTTTTTTATTGATAACGGACGGCAAACGAGCAGAAGGACCACCTGATGGTAAGTGGTTACCTTCGCCCATAGACATCTACAACACCAGATATGTTGTAGATGCGTTGCCAACCTAGAGGATACAGATGGAAGGGGGGACAATGTGTGTGACGAACCTCCTACCACCTAACACGAACCTCCTACCACCTAATATGCCTTTGGATACGCGACAATCCATACTGACGTTATTTTCAAATTAAAATATATTAACAGTCTTATTATTTTCTAGAAAAAAGTCTGTAACTAAATACATAAGAACACAATACCTATAAGAAATAGAGACCGACGCTTATTTACTATAAAACCACATTTATACATACAAATATTTGCAGACTTGTTTGTGTTGTACCGTTTCCGTTTAATTCGTTTCGTCACTTCATTTTGTCTTTGGGATATATTTCTCTATTCATTTGCGTCGTGTAATTGACACAGAGGTTAAACACCCTCGTCCTCTCTATTTCAACGTGAAATGAAAGATTTAATTAAAATTAGGAATCTTCCTTTCTATTTGATAGTTATATGTGAAAGTTCTATGATCTTATATAATGAAAATTTATTATTATATTTTTAATAATTAGTTATCTATCGTGGATTGAAAATGGCGAATATAATTTAGGCGAAAATTACATACAATAATATTACTATTGATTTTATCGGCGCTGAGATCCATAATGTTGCGTTTATTTAGTTAACTTTTTCTGTACGTATAAATTGTTTGTTGCAGTGTCTGTAGTCTATTAAACATATAAAAATAAATTATTTACTATCCTTTCGTTTACGGATTGGTGTAAGAAAAAGTTAATTAAATGTATACATTCAAATATCTCAAAAATGTTTTTTTTTAATATTTCCTCTATTAAAAACTTAACAGATCGCTATAAAATCCTTAATAGTGTTTCCTCTTAATATTTGATGTTCACTATAAGTTACTCTCCAGGCAAGAGGGCAAAGACTTGTCGTTACAGTGCAAATTTACTCCTAGCACAGACGGTGGAGGATAATAAAAATGGCAAATTACACCTGTAGCACTTAAAAAACTCGAAAGCAGTCGTATATTGCTTGTCAGTTAAGAGTTACTTAATTATATTTAAAATAATCCCATTACATAGAATATTCAATTTATTGGACAAGTGGCCACCTGTATGTGGCATTGCCCTTATGCCCACGCTGTTTTTAAGCTTCGTAATGAAGTTTTCATAATTAATGAAGCGCCTGTGTTTTTTTTGAAGGCAAGTATTGGACACATAGTTCTAATCCTTTTTTTTCTTCTAATGTAAAAGAAACAATTAAATTTATATGCCCTATGGTGAGTACCTAATATCTTAATTTCAATTGACTGATTTGTGTCCTTTTTTAAGAAATTCCTATCAAAAATAAAATGGTGACCGTTAGTAACATCCATCACTCTACACCATAAAAGGCTATTGTGATTCATAGCTTATTAAAGATTGAACTATACGTTAATACGCCTCTTCCTATATTGCTACGAGCAAGTGATAGGACATTGTCCACATTTTTTGACTTTTTTAGAGTGGTGTGGAACAAAACGTTGCGCATTTGAAGTGACATTAAAACTATACTGTAATTATAAAGAATGTCCAGATAATCGCCGCTACAAGATGGCGGACACGACATTTTGTAGCGGCGGCTGTCTTGGATTCACAATAATATTGAATATTTAAAGAACGAATAGAAAAGCAATGATCGCTATTATAATACTAAATACACGTGACATTGGCGAAATGATTAGTGCTCAACTGGCACGCTCGAAACGCCATATGATAAGAACCAAACCATAAAGAATGTCCAATTTCAATGGCTTGGTTTGACTGTAAAGGCTGTGGCTGTGGTTTCGATCGCCACTCGGGGAAATAATAGGTGTATTTAAATAATTTTCATTTTCCTCTCAGATATGACAAAGCAATCCGCGTTTATCGTTTCCGCTACTCAATACACAATGGCTTGCATTCTAATTCGTAATGCGGAGAACGAAATGCCTTTAAAGCAGCGTTTCGATATTAGGTTATCCTTGCATACTGTTATAAAGAAGAAGCATGAAACTGAATTCTAGAGGAGTATTTGTAGTTCTTAGATTAGATAATACTTTCCAATGAATGTCTTTTTATATTATCTTGTTGTGTACTCTCAAATGGGATCCGTTATAGTTGGAAATAACCTACCATTGATTTGTCCTGTACGCTTTGCAATGTGAAATTCAATATTACTATTAAATTTGATACCATTTCTAGTATGATAATATACCTGCATATAACTCCCCTGTCAATATTCTACGTGTTCTAACGTAATTGCTCTGCTCGTTTTGCAGAATGTAAATATGTATCCATTTTGCGATCATGGACGTGCTGTTGCATTAGTTAGTGTTTCCATTTATAATGTCAAATATTGTTTTATTTTATAGAATATGAAATTCTCATTTTTTGTTGCTTAATATGCGTCAAATTTAACTAATCTTATATGTCCCAAATAATAGGAGTTCTTATAGGGAATGTATACTTAAAGAATTTAATCGCTGTTTGGTGGTAGGAGGTTCATCCTCCGTCTGGCTCGCGACCACTATCATGTCAAAGACGAACCGCCAAATATCTTATGATGTGTTCCGGTTCGATGGCATGTAAGCCAGGTTTTCCCCTTTCCCACCCATCCTTTCCCCAAAATATGGTGGTTCCGATAGCGGACTACTACATTATCCTCCCTTTCCATCTGTATCCTCTAGGTTGGCAACGCATCTAGTACATCTCTGGTGTTGTAGATGTTCATGGGCGAAGGTAACCACTTACCATCAGGTGGTCCTTCTGCTCGTTTGCCATCTGGTATCCATTAAAAAAAAAAAAAATCTATTTTTTGGATTTCTAACTCTTAACCCATTTTTTTCAGGAACTATAACGTTTTGGTGTTAAATAAACACGAAAATCGTTTCCTTAGGCCTATTTACAATACGTTATTTGCTTCCACATCCGTACTGTCCTGTGTAAATTTTGCGACTTTCAACTTTTATCATATTGAGGCTAATCGAAATATCCCATTTTATCTTCCAGAGCAAGCGCTTAAAATGCTATTAGTAATTATCATAAAAGCTTCTAAGTACGGATCCATTTCCTCGATTCGGTTAAAATTCTTTAACGAGTTACTGATAAAGTTCTATTTTGGTATATTTAGGGTTGAAGATTTTTCTTTTGAGAGAAATAGGTATATCCTTATTACTTTTTCTGTATTTAAGTGTAATATAAATAATAATTAAATACTGCGATTTAAAATAATTAATTGATAGGAATATAAAACATATCTTAAATATATTTGTACATATTAAATACATTATTACATAGATATATTAAAGGCAATATTTGTTCTAAATATGTGCAATTCTATACAGTAATATTTGATAATATAACACAGTAATTTTGATATGATAGTTTTTATTTAAACTCCCAAAGGAAATATTACTTGACAAATTTCATCTTTCTATGACCAGCAGTAGCGTACGTTGAGTCATTTACGCAAGTGCTTAAAATATTTATGATTTATTGTATATATAATTTGTCAAAAAAGTTGTATATGTTTTTTATAATAACTATTTCCTTCTTAGTAAACTAAGTTTCTACGACAGTGTGAGTCAACATCATTATTTTACAATGTGCGGGAAAGATACCCAATTGTCTCGAAGCAGCCCTAACAGCGTTATGAGATAAACAAATTCGTTTCAAACGATCCAGAAACCATTTCACAAAGTGACAGTTTAAGTGTTATTCAACTTATGTGACCCCAAATTCGACACCTTTAAGTTATGATGTCAACGTCCTTTCTATGTACTTTATGCGTGGGTTAAGATGTTTTTGTGTAATTTATAATAGGAAATAATAAATCATTTTCTCAGAACTTTCGTCGAATATATCATGTGTTTCGTACGTAACCGATAATTAGCTATGTGATATATTTTTCGTTTATAAATAAATGTTGGTGTGTTATCTTTATAAATACAAGGTAACCCAACTTTTATTAGAATGCGGTGACTGTTGTTATAGTTAAGTACTTATATGATCTGTAATGTTCTCATGTAAGTGGATTTATTGTAATCTTTTATGAGAATAAATTCTTTAAACCTAAACCTAGGTACGTTAAAGAATATTTAAGAATAATTTGACACAACTAGACAAGATGTAGATATTTACTCAATGTTTTATTAAAATAAGTTATCAATGTAAAGGTTTCATCGTAGTGGGATGTAATCTTATAGCTTTCTTCGGTAACGCGTTTGGACGCTACTAGGAATACTTATTCAGGTTCAAATAAGTACTACGCTCAAAACTGTTATACATCTCATGTTATACAAATTTCTAATAAATATTAGGTATATTTTTTTAAATTAAGTTATGATTATTTTTTATGTTATTTCCAAAGTCTGGATGATAACAATTAATATCAAATAGTATTTTTACGTACAACAAAATTTATTACTTAAATGAGTATTATATTAAAGAGAGTTATATTAAAATCCACAATTAATTTATTATAAGATATTTATTACTTTGTAAATATTGTTTTGCAAAAATTGTACATACCTACTAGTGACCCGTCGACGATTTTGTACACACATTTCTATGAAATAGTGTGTACTAATAATTTTATTAATTTAATGAATAATAAACGCGACAGGTTGTGGGTTCGATTCCCACTCCAGGAAATGGAATTTTTCATTTCCTGGCTTTGGTAACGATGCAAAGCGCGGCGTTGAGTTCCGCCACTCATCACGCAATGCCTCAGTTCGGCGGAAAGTGGGGAACGGAGTGTCTTAACAGTAGGTTCCCTCTGCCTACCCTGCTATATTCGGGATACAGCGTGAAGCTATGTATGTATGTATGTATGTTTCCTATACATTACATCAACTTTATTATTATATAAACTATTGGCTTCCTGCACGCCTCCTTCACGTAAATATTAAATAGATATGCCACGATTCATACTTCACTTATTTTTAAAAGGGACTAAAATTGTTCCCTGACTTTTTAATATTGACATAAAATTTTGTTTTCTTTTTCAGGTTAAAGTTGTGATGAAAATTGAAGTGAAGAAAAAATATTTTATATTTTGGTCTAAAAAACTGAAGAATTTAATGCAGAATTTTTTACTTATTCTAAATATTACTTATATTGCAGTGTTGGATTTTAAAATAATCTTTAAGATATGTGTTGAAGAATAGAATATAAATACTCGACATTATGAAGTTGTTTTATTGTTTAGTAGGCTGTAAAAGTTAAATAATTAATTTATTATAATAATCATCAGTACATATATACCTTCTGCTACTCCTTCACAGAGACTGACTAACAACTCCTGATTTAAACTACGGGGTGTATTTAGTTTTGGAGGCATGTAGCACTAAGATGTCCCGGAATTCATACGGGAATGGGACATTTTTGAATATCTACTCAACGACACCACACTTGACGTTATTTGACAATCTTTATTCATTATGACAATACAGCGTCTGGTTGAATTGGTTCATTGGTGAATTTATTGTTATATTTTTATTGGCACTCACGAGGCTTAAACGAATCGATTGACGTAAGGATCATTAAAATCGGTACAATCGGTATATACATTTTCAAGATATAGGCCGTTAAGTTATTGCTGTCCCTAACCTCAAGAATTACCAGTTAAGGTTTTGTTGCCTTTGTTTTTGTAAAGATTGTACTTTTAGTTAAATTTGCCGTCTACTGAAGTCTGCTGACTACTCAGCCTGCTAGTAAATCGAAATAAAATTGACAAATTTTAAAAATTTGCCCCTCCAAATCTGTTGCCCTAGCCTATAGCCTCACTACACACACTCAGTCTGCTGGTTTACAAGCAGACTGAGTGTGTGAGCGGATTTATCCGCCACTGGTGAAAATCACAAAATGAAGTGGGACCGTGAACGCAACGTTGACTTAATAGTGTTTTACTTATCATTTCCTATAACGTGTATAAAAGTACTGATTAAATAAAGTCGCTAGTTGGTAGGCCTTTACACGAGTGTACCAGAATGTCTTTCAACAGGGAAAGATGTCCACGACCACTCTGTCAAGAGTGATACGAATAAGAAGTATAAAAGTTAATACAAGATTCTGTCTAAAAATAAACACATAAGGTATTTATTTCTAGACTGAAAATATAAATAAAATCTAAACTCCTTGTTTTATTATCTTTGACTGTAGCCATAAAATGGTGCCAAAACTAACATATTTGCGGTGTGTGCCTACTGGTTTTATATTCCAATTTATAGCAACATGGCAGTAAATAATCAAATAATTCTAGAAAAAACAACGTTACACTGTTCCATTGCACTCAAATAACAAATCTACTAAGAAATCTATCTATTTTATATTATTAAAGACAATAGATTAAATTCTTTTTACATGTCCTTAAGAGATACATTGCGTGACTGAAACCTATTAAAGTATGCTTTTGAAACAATGTTATTATTTTAAATTGTTTCTTAAAACGTATAATTAAACACATCTAAATTAACGTAAATTGATTAGAAAACAATGATATTTTACGTTAATAATATTTTCATTTTGGGTTTTATTAACAAGGCAGCACATGTTGAGTTCCGCCACTCAACACGCAATGCCTCAATTCGGCCGAAGAGTGGGGGCAGAATTGTGAAAGGGAATGGAGTGTCATAACATAGGTTCTCTGGTTCCCTCTGCCTACCCTGCTATATGCGGGTTACAGCGTGAAGTTAAAAAAAAATAATAATGAATAATTGAATTTTAAGCCTACATCATCATCATCGTTATGTGGAATAATTTCTGTTATTTTCTTATTGTTGAGTATATTGTGGTGTAACTCTTAAGTATTCCAAACCTTAATAGTTTTACGATGTAATAAACGTCATAAGTGTGTCAATCAACGCCAAATTGCTTTGGTAAAGCCATATTGTACCACAAGAAGTGGTTAGGGTAACCACGTTATAAAATATTTACACTTTCTTTTTTTTGTATCTTTGCCTGTATCCGCATATAGCAGAATTTAGGCAGAGGGGAACCTGAGAACCTAGTGTTAGGGCACTCCGTTCCCCACTTTCCGCCGAAGCATTGCCTGCTGAGTAGCGGAACTCGACGCCGCGCTTTGCCTTGTTACCAAACCCAGGAAATGAAAATACTAAACTTTTACATTTCCTGAAGTTCAGGAATTGAACCACAACCTGTCGCGTTTATAGTCGCACGCTTGCTCTGAGCTACGACAGGTGTTAAAAACACTTTCTGCTATTATTAAAAAAATAACTTAAAATTGCAAAATTTCGTAAAAGGCGTACAAAATTTTTTTTTGCTTCACGTATTTATATATGATTCTTTATTTGATTATATAAGGAGGTAAGATCATATACCTACTATACATATTATATAACATGACTTAATTTTTTTTTTTTTTTATGGATAAGGATGGCAAACAGCAGAAGGACCACCTGATGGTAAGTGGTTACCTTCGCCATGAACCTCTACAACACCAGAGATGTTGTATCGTTTGTAACCTAAGAGGATATAAAGATGGAAGGGGAGGACAATGTAGCAGTCCGCTATCGGAACCACCCATTTTGGGGAAAGAGATGGGGTGGGAGAGGGAAAACCTGGCTTACATGCCATCGAATCGAACACATCATGAATCTTTGGCCGGATTCGTCTTTGACATGATAGTGGTCGCGAGCCAGGCAGGGGGGACAGACACTCTACCACCACCAAACAAATTGTTGCTTATGTGGTTGAGTAGCTGATATCCCATAGTATTCTAAGTTGTATTAAATATATTTAATCTATCTTATTTATCTATCGTTCTTTTTTATTAGTGTCAAAAGAGTTTATATTTAGAACAAATGAGTTTAGATTTAATAGTTTCTTAAAATATCAATACAATAAAGAATAATTTAGCTATCGTATTGCCTTTCACTCACGTTTTAGATGACGAGAGACAGATGAACCTCTGAAGTTAAACAATTATTAATCCTCTTCATAGATTAATTGGAAGAATTTGTGCAGAAATATTGCAAAAATAATCAAAAATTATAATACCAAAAATCATGGTGCCTATAGTCGAAATCTAGGAAGTGGGAAGGTCAACCGCACTCCATTACACAAATTAGTACTGATCCCAGCTCGTTACACTGACCAGTATAGCAGTAATAGATTTTCATTATCATGACCCTATCACCTAGTTTCCGATGATTTACTATCTTGTGTAAGTTTCAATTATTTAATTTCGACATTTGCAATTTATTTGTTTCATAAAGTTTTTTTGTAAGACAACGTTATTAAAATATGGGAAATACTAACATCTAACGTATATATATAGGGTCTTTAAGTCAGTAGAATTGTTTACATTCAACACAATTACTAAAACACAAAGGCGTGGGTCCTGTAGCTAGTAGATACTTAAGCGCTTCAAATACCGAAAGTGACTTGTCATTAATTTCGCGGATTACCCAGTACATTTTGCGTCAGAGTGTACGACAGAATTAAGATATTAATAACTAGGTGACCTGGGCTACGTTTAGTAATGCATTCACAGCATCTTTTTGATATACCTCGGATAACCTCCGGTTGCTTTCAAGTCAAACCTTTTACAAAATCGGGTTTAAGGAAATGGCTGGGCTTTTAAATCTAGATAGAACAGCCATATAAAACGCCTTAATTGTTTCAAAGTAGTACATAAATCTGATCACAAATTTGCTTTAAGTTCTTTGTGAATAAAAAATGTACTTCCTATAAAATAGACATGGAAATAAAACTAAATCTATACCACAATTTATGACATTTCTTATCAAAAGCATAAATTCTTTTAAGTTGATCCTATTTAACTGCAATTCGTGATACAGATCAACATTACCCACAGTAATATCTATCGAAGCTACTAAAATAGCTGAGTCTGTCCAGAGAATCTAGACCAGCATAGGTACACTTAACCTTATCAAAGTATATTATGAGGTAGTAATGCAGTCTCTAAACGCAATATCGTGGTCTATTTCAATTGTCTAATCTAGAAAATATTCATGTAAATCGTCATGATCTACAAATATCTAAGTATTATATAAAGGTATAAATAAGCATCAAAAAACACTATCTTACATTGTAGTCTATGTATTATCTTACTTTATTATTATTTATTTATATTTATATATATATGTATATGTATGTATGTGTATATATGTATATATGTGTGTATGTATATGTATGTATGTATGTATGTGTGTATGTATATATATATATATGTATATGTGTGTATATGTGTATGTATATGTATATATATATATTTTGCACTGTTTTCCGCCAACAAGATGTCTCACATAAGTACGCAATCAATAATGGTTGCCTGTAAGAGATCACTTTTGGTGATAAGGCCGCCTTTGCTTACTTACATGTTTGTCACTTTGCTATATTTTATGTATTATGTGCAATAAAGTGTTTTATTATTATTATTAAGCATGTTCATAAAACACAGAAATGAAAAATAAATTTCGAATGTGGTTCATTTATTTTTTTACAGTGGGGTAAACCCTAGCAATAGCCAGTTAACCCGGTTGTAGTAGGGTACTGATCTTTTTTCATTCGTTATTGTAAGCTTACGTAGTTGTTTTTGTTAGTGAAAAAACCAACTATTTGCTAACGAACATGCAAATATGGTCGATAATAATCACAATTTTAACAAAAAAGAAAAGCGAATACAAATAAAATGCACTAAGAAGTAAAATTATTACAAACAACTCAAAAAATTACTCGTCAGATCTTAACTAATTAAATGGGACTACATTAAAAGCACTAATCATCATATAAAAACATATTCTCAAAATCGGTACACAGTAAAAAGTTATGCGTTAACATAAAAAAAAAATACGTCGTCGTCTTCTATATTATTAGGTACCTTGAGAAATAGTTTTTTGAATTTATTGTAGCATATCACCTGATTACAAAGTCCATCAGCTTATTATCTCAAGGCTCTATATTTCATTCCATGTTACAGTTGCTCTCAGTACCCGACCGTAAACTTTCCCTAAATAGAGCATATATGCTACATGAGAAGTAAAATAAATGTTGTAATTTTTTCGTATGTTCCCTATTATTTTAATAAAATATTCAGATCGTGTACTGTGGTCAGCGGTGGCTGCGCTAACCTCTTACATTATTTCATAGAAAACAAATCAGTTAAAGATTATTATACAAACTATATTATAAAATATAAAAAAAACTATATTATAAAATAAAAACCATTTACAAAAATGTATATAGAGGCCTGTCGTGGCGCAAAGGCACAAGCGTGTGACTGTACACGCGACACTTTGTGGGTTCGATTCCCACGACAGGAAATGAAAATATTAATTCTAGTAACAAGGCAAAGCGCGACATTGAGTTGCGACACACAATTTGGCTTAAAGTGGATAACGGAAATATAAAAAAAAGAACGGAGTGTCTTAACATTAGGTTTTCAGGTTCCCTCTGCCTACCCTGCTACATATCTGCGGGATACGGCGTGAAGCTAAAAAATGTATATTACTTTATTTCAAATATTTTTCTCAGTAGCACTTCAAAACGTATAAATACGTGATAAAATAGAAAGATAGTTCTAAATTTTAATTAAAAATTCCATAATAGACGTTTGTTACAATAAGCAGCAAAGATTAAAAAGTTAAAGGATCTTTGATTTTGGCGATTTTGCACACTTATAGATTATAATACAGGTTATATTGTACCATTTAGGTTATATTGTTAGGTGGTAGGAGGTTCGTCCTCCGTCTGGCTCGCGACCACTATCATGTCAAAGACGAACCGCCAAATATCAAATGATGTGTTCCGGTTCGATGGCATGTAAGCCAGATTTTCCCCTTTCCCACCCATCCTTTCCCCAAAATGTGGTGGTTCTGATAGTGGACTACTACATTGTCCCCCCTTCCATCAGTATCCTCTAGGTTGGCAACACATCTACAACATCTCCGGTGTTGTAGATGTCTATGGGCGAAGGTAACCACTTACCATCAGGTGGTCCTTCTGCTCGTTTGCCGTCCGTTATCAATAAAAAAAAAAATATTGTACCCAACAATGACCACGGAATAATGTAAAGTGTTTGAGACGTCGGATATTTTTAAATACTAAAATATACTCGATTATTTGAGATAAAATAGTTTATAGTATAAATTTAAAAGTATATTAGAATTTAAAGCGCATATGTTGACATTATACTTACATTTTTTCCCATAAAATCAAGCGTTCTAACACCTGTTGGAATGTGCACCTGCCGTCCCTGTTTTACAACCGGCGGCATGAGCTGCCGAAAACACTCCTGGGGCCACGCTTATTCCCTTGTAATAAGAGCTATTAGATCCACTGCACGGTCAAAGCATATATTGATAGATAGGCATGGGATATCGTTTATTGATTCGTTCGATAGAACTCCTCCTGTTCAATGAGAGCCTGGTACTTTCCGATACTTCTTCCATTATCGATGATTTCCGATAGCTTCTCAATAATAGGGTTGGGACGAGGGTGATTTTTCTTCCTTCCTTTGCTACCTAAAAACAAAAAATATATATGTAGAGTGAAATAATCCACTAAAGTAATAAATAATATTTAATATTTATTTAATATTTAAAACTAGTAAATTGTTTTAGCAAGTAATGTTGTGGGATAATTAATTAATTCATGGCAGATTACCAATTCAAATATCGTCTATCGTTTTTTGGTAATTATGTATGAATTTATTAGTGAAATATATTTTATGACTGAATTTTGTCTTAAAAGCTTAAAAATGTAACTTTAATGTAATAACAGATTGAACTCTATCTAATCTTACATGCATTTAGCTTTGAACAATGCCCTGTAAGACACTATTTTTTATTCAATATTAAAAAATGTTACTATAACAGTAGTAGGTATCTGCAATAAAAATCAATTTTATAGCTTCCATAAATTATCTGCGATGCGACAGAACATATGATTTAAAGTGTGAAAATCCCAGTCATTGGAATATTTGACGTACAGAAGATTTTCCGATCTTATTTAAAAAAAAAACGGGCGGAGAGTAGAGAAGTCCAGTTAACGAAAGTTACCAGATTGTCTCTGATACCACTAAAAATAGGAGAGGCATCAAGATTCCTTTGAAGTTTGTAAATAGTTTTAAATTACAAGTACATTTATTTAGTTGCTTTTTTTTTGTTTGGTGGTAGGAGGTTCGTCCTCCGTCTGGCTCGCGACCACTATCATGTCAAAGACGAACCGCCAAATATCTTATGATGTGTTCCGGTTCGATGGCATGTAAGCCAGGTTTTCCCCTTTCCCACCCATCCTTTCCCGAAAATGTGATGGTTCCGATAGCGGACTACTACATTGTCCTCCCCTTCCATCTGTATTCTGTAGATTGGCAACGCATCTACAACATCTCTGGTTTTGTAGATGTTCATGGGCGAAGG